>JANHAO010014295.1:0-15388 GCA_026873985.1 Saraca asoca | reverse complement strand
TTTCTCTCAAACAAACTGGTATTATATCACTTACCTTACTTTGTTTTTCCTTTTGATTTCTAGGGATTTAGAAATCTAGTTTTAGGCTTGCAAGAGCCTGTTAATTTCTTGTTTTTTAGATTAGGTGTGGAAGAGCCTGTAGAAATTCTTCTAGGTTGTCAAGATTCCTATAATTCTTGTGTTGTAATCTTTTGTATACATACTGGCAGTTCAGGAGCCTAGTAATCCTGATATTTTTCTTTTAATTGAAGAGGTAATCTGATTGAGGATTATCCAAGTGGAGTAGACTTCATCTACGGTTTCAGTTGAAGTTGAACCATTTTAAAAGTTATGGAGTTGATTACCTTTTATCTTGCTTTTTTACATTTCATTACTCACAACATCTATTCAATATATTGATCTATTATTTACACAATTAATCAATTAAATTTCAAATAAATCAATTTTCTGCATTAACTTTCAAAGAAAATATTTTAATTAAGGAGTATAACATTCCCCTAAAGGAATACATGAAAGATCCCAAGTTTTAAAACTTTAAACTCTGATTCTGGGACCTGACATTTTTCTATCATCCTATCATAATTTCATGTGGTTCATCTTTCTTTCTTGATGTTGGTTATCATTTGTGATTTGTATTAAGCTTCCTCATCATCCATTAGATTTCTTTGTTGTTTGCTTTATCTCCTTTCACATTGGTAAGGCCTAAGATCTCTATAACCATGCTTATCCGCTATTGTGCCTAGGTGACTCTATTTCATCCTTTTACTCACGTTTACTTTCTTTGCTATCTCATTCCTTGATTTCCTCTTTCTTATAGTTATCTCTCTTCTAATTAGCTCTGGTATCAAGTCTATTTGTTGCTTGATCCATGTTACTATTTTACTTACCATTTCTCTCCTTTATATGTTATGTTCATTTCATCTATCTTCCTCTTACAATTTTTCTTACTCTTATTACATATTTGTCCTTTTACATTCCTAGCTGTTCATTCTTGATCTTATACTACCATTGCCTTTTAATATTTCTATTATTCATCCTTTATAGGCTTAATTTCTTTGATCATTCATGTACTTGAAACTGAAGCCTATTCTAGCTTTTCTATTGGTAGTTGTACGTAACCCTTACTAGTGTCATTTTTCAATATCATAACCTTACCTTCCACCTTTTTTCTTCACCTCTTCATTTCCCCATTTTCCTAGCTTAGACTCAGGAATAATTATAACCTAACTCTTTGGTTTGGGTTCAGAGGTATTTCCATATTTTTAGTCAATTTTGTAAAATCCTAATTTCTAAACTGCTCGCGTTTGGTGGGGTTCTAGGTCCTCTGATTTACCTCCCTTGCATTAGGGTAAAACAATCTTTATTACCTCCTAACTCATCAGCGTAAAATCTTCCTTTGCACTCTATTATCATTCTTAGGGGTAATTCTATCCTTGGCCTTTTGTACTCATTCTTTGCCCTTGTTATTATCCTCAACACCCAACTCTAACTTACATTTGGGGGGACTTTAATCATTTACAATTTTTTGTACCTATTCAAGGGTAAAACTATTATTCATAGAATATCTATCTATTTTCTTATCTAATCGCATAACAATTTTCCTAGTTTACTATTTTCTATGATGTGGACTTGATTATTCTTAGTGATCAGATTATTGGATTCCTTGGAAATAATAGATGCTCCCAGGCGCATATCACTATAACTAGTACCTATTAATCTTAACATGTCTTGCTAGACAAAGAACCGATGCTTTGATGCCAACTTGTCACATCCCAAAATCTGAGAGTGTGATTGGCATAAATCACCTTATGGTGATTTGTGAACCCATGAGCAATCTCTTATTGAAAATCTTTTTCACAATTTGGCACTTTATCTAAAACTCATGATATATAAGATCTTTAATAAAAATCATTTAAAATAAATAATTTCTTGAATTGAATTAAATCATTTATAAAAATCATAATCATAACTAAGGATCTAATATCTAGTTGGATAGAAACTAATCATTAAAATATACCCAAAAGAAGAACATACCTGAATTCATGCACATGCAATCTTCAGATAATCTTTTGATTAAAATAATCTATTCAAATTCATTAACCTAAAAATGTTAATAAATGTGGTTAGTACAATGAATTAGTGAGTAGAACACCAACCTGATTTTGGTTTGAAAACTCTTTTGACCATACATATAGTATAATCACATAACACATAAGATATATATATATAAATGGTAGAAAATATAATTTTTGAAATATATTTAAAAATAATATCATACAATCATCTCTAAAGCTTTTGTATATGATCTTAATACTTAAAATTTATCCTTAACTTTCTTTACTATACTATCTATTCGTGAATAATAGATAACGAGAGATATGATCCTTGCTCATCTAAATCATTACCAATGGCCATATAAACCTCACATGCCTTACTTTACTAAGTCATATCAAATAACCATGTAAAGATCCCTTCCTCTTTTATTATGTTGACAATAAGGTATATTGGATAGCGATGTTCTCTTATCTTTTTGTGTTATGTCATTTGATTTGTTCCGTAAGACCATTTCATTTCAATTGTGCCTTGAAGCACTTATCCTATGTCCTTCTATCACATCAGTGACTCTATCTTATAACCCTCTGTTTTATGGGAGACCATCTACCCATAACCCCCTATTGTACAAGAGACCTCATGTACATCTCTTAATGCACATAGGTCCACCAATATTCCTTGCCAATTTACAATCATACATACACATTTCATTTCTTATCATACTCCATCCTTTATCATATTCTATCATGCTTAACTACCCATACTATCTCTATCCTTCATAATGTGTTACATATAGATGTGGTGCATCTATTTTTATAATATAAATTTCTTAGAAAGAAAACCTTAATTCTTTAAAAATTGTTATAATTCATATCATAAAATAATATTAAAAGAATTATAAAATAGTTATAATAAAATATCTTACTTTTAAAATAATAAATTTTAATGATCTAATGAAAACTAGAGATTTAATAATTTTCAAAGCATTTTGAGAAAATAACATTTGATATTCAAAATTTACAATTTCTCCAAAACATAAAACTAATTCTATCAACATTTCATAAATCTTTAATATTCATATTTTGTATGCATATGCAAGGTTGGGATTTCTAATTCGATCCTCAACCTAATCCATTATTACATTCCCAAAATGTAATTCAATTCATGCATAAATCATATCAATCCATTATATAATTCATATAGAAATCAATTCCTAAATTCTAGCATGAAAACCTAAATTCATTAACGTTCATATTCTAGGTCTAATCAATGATCTTATAACCTACTCATATCTTATAGAATTCATAACTTTTACATTGGATGCTTTCAAAATATAGACTTTATATGAAAAAGGAGATAGAGGGGTAGAATTCCACTCACCTGATCATATGGAACTTTCTGGGACTAGTAATGTATAAACTATCTTTAGTATTGATCTTGGCCTCTAGCCATTGGAGAAACACCTTTCAATAACTTAGGATATAAAAAGAAGATTATAACTAACTCAAAAGGAACTTTAGATAAGAAATTAACCTTTGTAGGGTAAAAACCCCACCTTTGGTTCACATTCTTGAAGAGTGCAAACTAGAATCCTAATTCACTGAGTGATGCTCCTCAAGGAGCTACTCATTTGAAAATGAGGATTTTGAATTTTTGCTGAAGGGGAGCTTTTTATTTAGGCTTGAGGAAGCACTAGGTTGACCACCTTTAAAGCATGATCAACTACACGAGACCCAACTAACCTTTCATGCACTTCTAAGGAACAGTCAACCACCCAGTTGACCCTTATGAACTGAACCTGGGGTCAACTAGGCACCATTCCAAACCCATTTTCAAATTTAATCAGGTTAACCATTGGGGAAAGTTACAACAATGCTATGCTGTTTGACTCAAGGATCCCACCTTTCACTATCTCGTGATAGCCTTTATTCAAATTGGTTACATCTCGAATTGTAAGATAGATCTAATGTGAATGATTTAAGACGTGATTAGAGACAAGATGAGATTACTAGTTGTGCATTATCACATAGGAAGAAGTTAACTAAGACTAGAGAGATTAAGATAGTCAGACTTGCATGTGAATGCTTATATGAATATTATAAATATGAGATATTTGCTATGATATATGCATTTATATATATGTGTGTGTGTGTGTGTGTGTTTGTGTGTATGACCAAAAATGTTTTCAACACAAAAGTAGGTTGGACTTTTCTACTCATTGTGTACTTGAATTGTACTACTCACTTATTCATTTATTTACATTTTTAGGTTAATGAATTTATAAAAGATATCTCAGTTAGAGAAAACTCCTTAGTGTATATGTGTTTACTATTAGGTACTTGGATTCTGTGTATCTTCTAATGATTAGTGTATATCTAGCTAGACAAAAGGTCAAGATATTTTATGGTTTATGAATTTTTTTAAAAAAGATTATATTTATTATTAAAACATAGAAAATGCTTTATAAAAATGATTATATTAAAATACGACATATCATGGATTCTAAATTAAAGGCATCAATTATAATTTTTTGCATTTTTTTCATGCTTTTTAAATAAAAATGATTTTTTAGTTGAAGAATACTTATAGATTCACGAGTCAGCACTTAGTGATTCATGCCAATTGTGTGCCCAAAAATCAGAGACTTTCGTATTCTCTACCTTCTTCTCTCTTATTCTTAACATCACCCTTTTATCTCTTGTCTTCTCTACCCTATGTGTCTCTTTTTTTTTTTAAACTTTCCTCCATTCTAATCTATAGTCATGCTACTCTTGCATCCATGTCCTTTTTGTTAACCAATTGTCTTCACAACATTTGTTACACATCTCGCTATTACCTAACTTGTTGAATCTTCTTTCCCTCATGTTCACTCATTCACTCATTGATTTCTCTACTCTTATCTCTACTTCACCATGTCTCTTTTCATGTTCCCATTTATTCATCTCTCTCATCCGTAGCTTATCCCTTTTTCATCCCCTTTGTATCCTTGTTATTGCATTTGCATTTAACATTCCTATTTGGGAAGAGGGTCATTATTGACCTTACCCTTTCTATCAACCATCAACCCCATTTTATTTATGCCATTCCACATCTCCTTTTTATCTTAGGTGCCCTTTTAGTTTACAATTTTTTCCTATAGTCTATTACATTACCATTTATCATACTTCACTGTTCTTTACCTATCTAGCAATAGAACACATCATATCATTAAAGTCTCAGCATAACATCATCCTAACATAAACATTTATTATAACATAATCATTCATTGTAACAAAAACATTAATCATAATGTGAACATCCACATATTGTGGAAACTTGTACAATAGTCCATGGCAACCTTAAACTTTCAAACCTCATAAGCATCTATCATAACATAAGTAATATCAAAAGTGATCTCATAAGCATAATAAAAAACATCACCCTAAGGTGGCAACGTCAACATGCAAGATCAAACAGAACTACCAAGTCTAATAAAACATAAAAATGTAAAAAGGCTCCACTGGCCTTATATACATAAACAAAAGCTACTAGAAGTGAAAATCTATTCTATTACTATTATTTTATGGCAAAGGCATCAAAAATTGCATCCACCCTCTCCTCAAGGTGGTCCAACCACTGGTCAATAAGATCTTGGCAAACTTAATGATTGTGGTCAAATTTTGGAGTCTTTGGTCCATGACTACCTAGCACTGATCTATCAGGCCCATGCATGTGGTTGCAGCCTGCAAGAGATCATAAACCTCATAGAGTATGGCCTGGTTATGGGGTGTTCTTTCACCCTTTCCTCTGGCTTATATCTTGTGTGGCCCTTGCTTCCTTTGCCATAACTTAGTCAATCTCCTACTCCATCTCATCTAAAAGTTGTCATCTTTCCTACATCATAGGCCCATGCACCCATTGATTTCCAACCAAAATATATCTAAAGTTGGGAAACATATTGGCTATCAATTTAGCATGACTGTCACTGAACTACTTCAAATCACACCTATAGTGCTCAAGGATGGTGGTCACAATCACTCTATAGGGTAATGAGCCCTAAGATGGCCCTGAGCTATAGTTAATATATTACCAATGACAATGCAAGGTAAATCATACCTATACTAAGGCCCAACTCTGAGGTGTGTTAGCATGTGCGTATTTACATAGGTGACATCAGTCCTCTATCCTTCTTTAGGCAGTAGTAAGTAGACAATGAAGTTATGCAGTCTACATGAAATTAAGGATAAGTTAGTGAGTCCCAGCTTTACCATACTACCATGAATTACTCCCTCCATTCATTTTGTTATCAACATCTATGTCTCCATTAGTGTTCTACTCACCAATGCACCCTAATTAGGTACCTCTCGCAGGGCACCCAAACAAGTCCTCAAGTAACAATGTAGTGAGAATAATCTGGATTCTAGCCACATAAGTAATCATGACCTATAGGTTGTTGGAGATTGTACATAGATCGTATGTAGGTTTGTGTAGAAGTATCATATCACACTGGGATAGCTAAGTCCAAAACAACTAGAAATCCTCAACCACTCTTGCTGCTCTAGTGGTAGCAAAAGTCCATGCCTTTGGTAACAACATATGTCACCTTATTGATGTAGTGTGTAGGGAGTGCCCTCCTGGCATGAATATCCCAAGTGTAGCAGATGGATGCATTACCTTCAAGAAAAAGGGTCGGGTTATAGTCTTGTGGTCTTTGGCCTTTATCCATGATGATGAGAAAGTGAGAATAGGGTTTGAGTTTGGTGGGTATTGATTTGAGTAGGGCTCCACTAAGATTTTCTCTTTTACAAGAGAGAATAGACAGAATTTGAAAGGGTTTAGAAGTTCTCATTCCTTCATTCCCTTTCCTATTCTCAAAGATATTATTGTCTTATCCAGTGTAATTTATAAGAAAGAAAATTTTCATACCTTCACGTAATTCTATACTACTGTCTATAATGTGGATCTAAATGAACTTTAGTGATAAAGTCAATGAATCATGGGCAACCATGGATGCTGCTGAGTGCACCCACCATCCCTAGTACCTACTCACCTTTGTATGCGTAAACTAAATCATGCTTTGATACTGACTTGTCACATATCCAAACTCTAGAATTTGACTAATCCGAATCACTTAATGTTGACTCAAACCCTGAGCATATCATCTTTTCATGAATCATTTATTATTTGAAAACCATGAAAATAATGCTATATATGTAATTAAGTGCATTTTAAAAATATAATATGCAAACTTTATTTGAAATTCACTAAAATATATTTTCATTGAAAATGGAAAACATGACTTTTCTTGACATAAAAAACATAGTCCGGATTTGTCTAAATGGGCAGCTATTATCACTAACGAATAGTTAGGAAATTACACGTACCTAATAATAATTAATTAATTAATTAACTAGAAGTCCATACTAATTGAAACTTCTCTCATCTCTACATATATGCATGTTAAAATAATAATCGGATGAGTATACCCCATGTACTTAGTAAGTAGGAAGCTCCCACCTTAACTTTTTATGGAAAACATTTTGGTTATACATATAATATATAACATACACATTCTCATATACAAAACATTATCATATTTCCTCATAAAGTAATATATCAATCATGGTCATAACATCGTATAACCTAAGCACTTTTAACTACATATGATCATTCTAGGAGAATAAATCCTTCCATGCAGTACCAAAATATTTTTCAGTTCTTGTAACACCCTTTAAAGTTAGATAGAACAAGAATGGGCCAAATTAGTATTAAAATAAGACTGAGTTAGGTTGGAACTCAAAATGCAATCTAGATTGGAACCACTTAATAGGTTGGACTATGGTTTCAAGTTGAGCAAAACCTCCGAACTCAAATCAATTAGTCGATTGGCTGGTTAATCCGGGTCTAATGGAATCAACTGATTGGATAGTCAAGTTAGACAGGTTGATTAGTCATGCATCGACAAGTTAACTGACTACCTGAGGCCTATATAAGGAACAACTTTGTTTACATTTTCTATAATCTTTATTTGCAATTGAGTAGCTCTTAAAAAGTGTTGCTTGACTAATAAAGGTTTTGGTTTGTGCTCTTCAAGGGTGTGAGCCTAAGGTGATGATTTTTTTGCCTAAAAAGGCTAAATTACTTCCTTCAGTTCTTATTTTTTTCTTTAGTTTTGATTTTCTTTTGTGTTCTTTGGTTGTTGTAAGGCATTTTCCCAATAGCTAAAGGCTAGAGTGAAGACTAAGGAAAGGATTTAAGGTTTGTCTTGGGAGAGTTCTCTCCTGCCAAAGTGAATGGGTTTTCTTTTCTTCTGGTTTCATTTTATGTAAAAATATATATTTTCTAAATAAGCCCATGTGTCTTTTCTACTATGTTAGGAAATTAGAAGAAGAATTGATAAATGCATTAGGCTTAATAATTAACATAAAATTATTAGGGATGTATGTTACTTGTGCTTATGTGTATGTATGCAAGGGTTAGTGAAGGGTTGGAACCTAGTCCTAATCAAATTTATTAGAAAATTCTGATTTTTGTCTTAATTAATTTAATTAATTATTTAGTAATATTTAAAATAAGGAATATAATAAATTGAGACCGATAGGCCTGGCATGGGTAAGATATTAAGAGATAGACAAAAGATGTTAGATTCAATTAAGATGATTTGTGTATGACAACTAACACTAAATAAGATTTGGAAAACTTATGTGCACTAAGAAGATGAACTTGTTTTTCTGTCATCAAGGATAGTGACTCATGAGACGAGTGCGGTGTAGGAGGGCACACATTTATGATATGTCATTGGGGGTATACAATCTCATTGCTTTCTTCCATTGACTTACATAGTGCCAATATAATTATGTATGATCAATCTTGCAAAGTTGATAAGACTTATGAAATGTGCAAATGTACATGATGGGTTAACCTGAGGGTCCTATACCATAACACAGTAAGGTGGTCATTACTCATTATTTATTTTGATTGACTAGAAGGTCCCATACTCACTGTACTTAGATAGCCTACTATGAAATTTACCATATTTCCCTTACTTGGCAGATATTTGACGAAATGATGCATGATATGATAGAAAGGGTATGCATTTCACCTAGAACATGAAATTAGACAAGAAAGACAAAAAGGACTCACATATGCTTGTTTACCTATAGGTATGTATTTATCTTATTATTTCAATGTGAATTATATATGTATTTATGACCAAAAAAATTTCTATCGAAAGAAGGGTAGAAACATTTACTTCATTAAGTACTCGAGTTGTATTCACCCCTCTTATTTATCATTTTAGTGATTAAGTTCCTAGACAACCCTGATCAGATAGGACCATTCCTACTCAATAGAAATAGGTGCCATGATACAATATATAGATATATCATCGTAGAGGATGTTAGTAGCTATCCAAGTCGACCCTAACATGCCAAGAGTCCATGAATTCCATTTGAAAAGATTTTATTTTATTTCATCAAATTATTTCCAATTTACAAATTGTTGACATCAGATTTTGGTAATGTGCCAAATTCCAGCCAACGGGGGGATTCTTACGGGATCTCTAGCCTCTGGCTGGCTCAGATAGAACAGAGCAACAAAATAGATGGAAGTGAGGGGAAGAGTAGGGAAGGAGAAGGAGGCATCGATTTAGCATGGTTCAGCCAAATCCAGACAGTGCTGGACCCTACATCCACAGTAATGTGTTATTAAGATAATATATTATCTCCATTTTTGTAGAGCTTTGGCCTAGAGACCTCCCTCATTAGCGGGGCTCCTCCTTCATATTTATAGAGGAAAGGAGGTTACAATGATAATTACATATGTAGTCAATCTATTACATTAGCATTTATTGTACAAGATAGAATATATAGACTGAATCTTTGCTTTCGACTGCTGCAGGCTATCTTCTGCAGGCAGGATCCCATGCATCCGTTGGGGCAAGAAATGACTTAATCTTCTATCAGGTCCTCAGGTCACAGGTTATGCTTCATCAGCCAGGTCACTAGCTCGTTGGTGAGTAATGGAGCTGAGGTCGAGCTCGCTTAGCAGCCTGTGAGCTCAAGCTGCAGGAATCACTTCACGAAGTGACCTAAGGTCGTGGCGATCTGATCACTTCCTCAAGTTGATTCCTTCACTATTTTTGAGTTGTTCGAGGGTCCATTTAGGACCAAACTTCTTGTACAACATTAGCCCCCTAACTCGTAGCTCGCTCTGCAGGCTGAGAGTTGAAACTCTTCAACTTCTGAATCGTTAGCCTTTTCCCGAGACTGTCATTCTATTTGCTCTAGGCTACGTGTCTGGTGGCCATTACTGAGTTGACTTAGCCCTTTTCGAGGTCATTAATGATGATGGTTAGGGGAATGGTTCCAGATTCTTTGATAGAGACATCCTCAGCTCTATATAAGGTAGACACAATCCTTTTTCACTTCTTCATTTAAGCCATGGAGTTTCCCAATAAACCTCTCCTATTTTCGATATTTTGGCTTTCCTCAGAGGCGTGTATGGTCTACTACATATGCAGCTTGGAAGACTTATCTTCCCTGATAACATGGAAGGATCTCGTATGGATCCCAGATTGTGTCCTCCCAGCTCCACCGTGAGGTAATTATTTGACCGGCCAAGCTCTTGAGGCTTCCTGGTGTGCTTTCTTCAGGAGGCGCAGGTGGTCAGAGATGAAGGGATGCAACGCTACCGTTGATTGTGCAATGGAAGAAGAAAGTTGCGGCATGCAGTACCTAATAAATTGAGGCACGACCCTTCGTGGTTGATTCTTCTTCTTAGTCATAGGTTCTTTCCTTTGTATCTGGTTTAGTTTGCATTCAGAGCTTTCGGATGTAATCCTGCCTCGTTGAGGTCTTTTAATGAATAAAATTACTTCTCTGCAATTTTTGTTAGTTGTTGTCATTTTCTTTAGTAAACATTCTGGTTTGGACTATCTGAGCGACCTGCGCGTAAGAGATCTCATGCTCGAGCCAATCCTATGGCCAAATAGATAAGTGCGCATGAGAACTGTGACTTAATTGAGTTCGCATGAGAGTTGCGAGATTTAACAATTTTATCACTTTGGGCAAATAATTGATTCATCAATTCTTTACGCTTTGGTGATCACAAAATCACACTAGCGTTGAGCATTTAAGAGTGCCTCTGTACCTCAGCGAGCATGCAGCCGCGCTGGTATAACGAGTGTTTTTTAGTGCCTCTGCACCTCAGCGAGCACGCAGTCGCATTGGCACAGTGAGTGTTTTTTAGTGCCTCTGCACCTCAGTGAGCACATAGCCACGCTGGCATAATGAGTACCTCAACGAGCACGTAATCACGCTGGCACAACGAGTATTTTTTAGTGCCTTCACACCTCAGCGAGCACACAGCTGTGCTAGTACAATGAGTGTTTTTTAGTACATCTGCACCTCAGCGAGCACGCAGTCACGCTGGCACAGTAAGTATTTTTTAGTGCCTCCGCACCTCAACGAGCACGCAGTCATGCTGGCATAGCAAGTATTTTTTAGTGCCTCCGTACCTTAGCGAGCACGCAACCGCACTGGCATAACGAGTGTTTTTTGTGCACATAGCCATGCTGGCATAACGAGTATTTTTTAGTGCCTTCGCGCCTCAGCAAGCATGCAGCCGCGCTGGCATAACAAGTGTTTTTTAGTACCTCTGTACCTCAGTGAGCACGCAGCTGCACTGGCACAGTGAATGTTTTTTAGTGCTTCCGCACATCAGTGAGCACACAGCCGCGCTGGCACAATGTGTGTATTTTAGTGCCTTTGCACCTCAACGAGCACACAACCGTGCTGGCATAACGAGTATTTTTTAGTACCTCCACACCTCAGCGAGCACGTAGCCACGCTGGCATAACGATCCTTCACGAAGTTCAGGAAATTTGATCGCATGCAAGCTGTAGAGAAAGTAAGAACTTTATAGCAGAGAGCAGGATAAAGAGATCAGGTCAATCGGACATATTCAAATAAATCGAAAGAAAGTACATATATGTTCACTTTCTTTAATATACATTATCAATGTATGACTCGGATCGAGCCCCCCAGCTCTTGGCCAGTACTACGTTGAAGATGCGGAGATGGCTGCCCTGCAGGTTGCACTATGTACTCCTTTAAGCGACCCCTCTTGATCAAGTCTTCAATTGCATCCTTGAGGGCAAAACAATTTGAGGTCTCATGCTCGGCCTTATTATGATAGGCATAGAACTCATCCCTGTTCCTTTGCCTATATGGAGTCTTTAGAGGTCTGGGCCTTCCGAAATTTTCCCTATCTCTCTCCGCAAAGTAAATTTTGTCTTGAGAGTTTGAGAGTACACTATATTGCTCGCGACAGTTCGAATACTGGGATTGCTCGCCCTTGAGATTTTTGGGCTTCTTGGCCGTCCGCCTGGCGGAGTGATCACCTTGATCCACATCGCTCCTCCTCTCACCACGAGAGGAGTTACCCTTCTCATCCTTCTTGTCAGACCTGCTTAGCAGTTTGCTCATAAAATTCAGTGAGGTCCTTCACTGAGGACTTGTACAGACTCTTGTATAGCTTTCCATCTTTGCGAAGTCCCGTAGAGATGGTGGCTAGCATGGTTTCCTCATATGGTTTCTCCACAGAATTGGCTTCGATCTTGAATCTAGCAACGTAGCCCTTAAGCGACTCATGCTTACGCTGAAAAATCATAGTGAGGTGGCAAAGAGGTGCTAGTTGTCTCTTCAACGCTCAATACTGGCTAATAAACTTCTATTGGCAGTCTTCCTAACTGCCAATTGAGCAGGCTGGGAGGCTTCTGAACCAAGCTCGAGATATACCTCCCAATGTGGTTGGAAACACCCCGACACTTAACTAATGAGTCAGTTGCCTGCAAGTCCATCTGAACATTGAACACATCCAGGTGATCATACGGATCAGAATCCCCATTATATAACGAGATCGTAGGGACCTTAAGTTTGAGAGGGAGAGTTCGAGCTAAGATCTCCTCAGAGAGTGGCAATCGTTCCTCATAGCGAGCTCGATCACCTGGGGTTTGGAGGCATTCCTCCAATTGAGCCATCTTTTGAAACAGCTCTCCAACTAACGAGTCTCACACCCCATAATGCTGGTTGGATGATCGCCGGGCACTTTAGTCTCCATCATCTCAAGAGCCACAACCTGGGTCTACTCTTGCGAGTAATGAGCTTGAGTATTACCCTGGTTGAGATCACTCAGATGTCGAGTTGGCTGTTGTGGAGGAACATTTACAGGCATCGGGGCTTCTGTCTGTCTCTGCGCACATTGTGCTAACAACGTGACTGCTTTAGTTAGTTCTCCCATCATGTACTCAAGTTTCTCCTAACGATGGAGCCAGGTCTATGGTCCATTGACATCGTTGGTGATGAGGATTGATTGTGCTAAACTGGACTGAGGGATGTCGGTAGCTGCTTTGATGACAGGGGAAGTAGACGAGTCTGTTACCGAGACATGACCGTTTGGAGTATGGCATTGCACATTTGAAGCTCTGGTGGCTCTTCCCTTGGCCATCGTAGAAGGAGTGAACTAGAATAGGCAAGATCCCCACAGACGGCGCTAAAATATTAATGTTAGATTTTGGTAATGTGCCAAATTCTGACCAACGGGGGGATTCATACGGGATCTCTGGCCTACGATCGGCTCGGATAGAACAGAGTAGCAAAATAGATGGAAGTGAGGGGAAAAGTAGGGAAGGAGAAGGAGGCACCGATTTAGCATGGTTCGGCCAAATCCAGACAATGCTGGACCCTACGTCCACGGTAATGTGTTATTAAGACAATATATTATCTCCATTTTTGTAGAGCTTTGGCCTAGAGACCTCCCTCATCAGCGGGACTCCTCCTTCATATTTAAAGAGGAAAGGAGGTTACAATAGTAATTACATATGCAGTCAATTTATTACATCAGCATTTATTATACAAGATAAAATATATAGACTGAATCTTTGCTTTCGGCTACTGCAAGCTATCTTCTATAGGCAGGACCCCATGCATCCGTTAGGGCAAGATATGACTTAATCTTCTATTGGGTCCTCAGGTCATAGGTTATGCTTCATCAACTAGGTCACTAGCTCGTTGGTGAGTAATGGAGCTGAGGTTGAGCTCGCTTAGCAGCCTATGAGCTCGAGCTACAGGAATCACTTCACGAAGCGACCTAAGGTCGTGGCGATCTGATCGCTTCCTCGGGCTGGTTCCTTCGCTATTTTCGAGCTGTTCGAGGGTCCGTTCAGGACCGAACTTCTTGTACAACACAATTTATCTTATTTAAATCCTAAATTAAGGTGTGCACATTCCATTTAATTAAATTTGAGTTTAATTTAAGGTTTTATTTGTTTATGAGTGATGAGCTTATAGGTTCATGAATTACCATTTGGTAATCCATTCCAATCACATTCTTAATTTTGGGAATGTGATGGTTCCTTATAAGTCATTTATCTTTAATCATGCATTTCATAAAGTCAGTTCATTCTTTAATTCGATTCTAATCAATCATAATCAATGTTTTGAAAACCAAAACCAAATAGACGATCCAATTGGTTCAACCACTAATTGTCATGCTTTTCAATTTGAGTTGACCCAAAAAATTATTTTAGCTGTTGAACTAGTTCGAACTGGCAAGATCTGGAAAAAAAAACCTGAAAATCGATTAGAATTTTTTTATACTTTTCCATATTAATGAAACTAGAATTACAAAGTTACATAAAAATGGATATTTGGATCCATTCAATTACGAATCATATGAAACTTGTGAATAATGTCTTGTTGGGAAAATGAACAAAAACCCTTCACTAGAAAGGGTGAACGTGCTAAAGAAGTGGCAAACTTGATATGTATTGTGTATATGGTCTAATGATTACTTTAGCCAAAGGAGCATTTTATTACTTCATCAACTTTACCAATGATTATCTCAGTATAAGTAAATGTATTTGATGAAATACATGTTTAAAACCTTTGAAAAGTTCAAAGAATTTAAATCTGAAGTAGAGAATATCTTTATACTAACAGTATGACAACTAATACATTTCTTTAATTACCAATAAGAAATCATATAGAATCTAGTACCAAATAATCTATGTAATGAAGCACACTAGCCACAACAAACATAATTTAAAACCATATAATTATTTAGTAATTTATTAATTATTAATTTAAGATTTATCTAGGTGGCAAGTTTAAGAACAACATGAATATTGATTTTCTATTCTATCTGTTGACGTCAGATTTCGATTATGTCCCAAATCCAGCCAACGGGAGATTCTTCGGGATCCCAAGCCTATTCTGGGTTTAGAGATGAGGGAAGGTGGTATATATCAAGTAGATGATTGAAAAACCATGAAAGGGGAGGCACTCATCTTTTTACG
>JANHAO010014294.1:0-15414 GCA_026873985.1 Saraca asoca | reverse complement strand
AATATCTAATTCACAGAATGTTTAGGTGTGGCTGCCATAGCACTCAATCAAATTGGTCTAGGGCACCCATCAACACTAACAGGTGGACGTTCCTGGGCGTAACAACTTCGGCTTGCCTTTGCACACCCTGAGCTTGTGTTTGCGCCAACATGGTGACTGCTCTAATCAATTCTCTTATCATATTTCTAGCTTCTCCTGGTGTTGATGCTAAGTTTATGCTTCATCGATCCCATTGTTAACTGTAATAGGTTGAAAAGAGCTAGCCAGGGACAAGCCAGCAGTGACGCCTATAACAAGGGTAGTGGAGGAGTCTGTTGTAGACACATGACCTTCCAGGGGATAAACAAAAGCATTTGAGGCTCTGGTGGCTTTTCCTCTTACCATTGTCATTGCAGAGATTAATAACCAAAAAATAGATGAGCCCTTCCTCTAGCACCAAAATGTTGATGGTGGAATCTGGTTTTGCTAAATTCCAGTTAACTAAGATTAGTTCTTGATCCCTAAGCTACTTTCTGGTCAACAAAATGAAAGAAGAAGAAGGTGGAGAGGAAAAACAGTAATGACAGACAGTGTTTTTAATGTGGTTTGACTAATATTGGACGGTATCGGTCCCTACGTCCATGGTATTATTTTATTAGTTTGGAGAAAATTTCATAGAGTTTCAGTATAGCTATTTCAGCTTATCCTACAAGGGATCCTCCTCCTCCTATTTATAGAGGCTGAGAGATTATAATAGTAATTTTACAAGTTGCAAAAATATTAAATCAGCATTAAATGTACAAGACAATATGTACTCCTGCAAATCGGCTTCTACAGGTTGCTTTTTGTGAGTGGGCCCTCCCTATCTGCTAAGGCTGCGAGTTGATGTAAGCTTGTCGAACAATTAATCTCAATAAGCTCTCAATTGGGCAGCACATTTCACCTCGTGAACCAGACTTTTTGGCTTGGGGTCGTGGTCATCTTCTGGGTAACAAGGATGAGCTTATGAAATGAGTTCACACAGAGTGGATTGCTGGCTGTGCAAGCTTGAAGCTATGCTCAACATCCTTAACCTATGGAGCTAGACTTCTTAACTGAACTGTGTCTCTAATTAAGGCTTCGTCAATCTATTTTTCTCATGTACCAAATTATGTTCATAACACTTTCTGTGATAAGAACACTTGAGAACTCGTGAAACCACTGACAAAATACTTTTTTGAGGGCATAAATGGACTTATGTAACTTGTAAACAACATTAGAAGGAAAATGCTCCCTCTTTCGACAAGAATATCTAGGAGGTATTGTCATATAAACGTCTTTAACAAAGTCACTATGAAGAAAAGCATTAGTGACATCAAGTTAAGTGAGAAACCAGCCATAGATAGTAGCTAAGGAAAGTAAAATTGAATTAGTGAGAAATGATGCCAACAAAGGATCAAGTGAAGATATACACTAGTACTTCTATCCATTCAAACTTTGAAATTGTATCTAATTTTCATGAGTGAGAAAAAAAATATATCAAGATTAAGTTTCATCAGTTTTATATTATATTTTGCAACCTAATACAGTAAAAGATGGGCATTTTATATGTGAGATCAGGCCAAGTAATAATGAATAGACTCAATCAGTTTTTGGTAGCCCCATGTGCTTTACATCTTGCAGCAGCACTTAGCATTTTACAATACATTAAAAGCACTCCAAGTCAAGGAATCTTCTTTCCCTTAAATTCAACTATTCAACTCAAAGCATTTACGGATCAGATTGGGCAACATGCCTAACACCCGCCGGTTTGTTTCTGATTTTTGTGTGCTCCTTGGCTCCCCTCTGATTTCCTGGAAATCAAAGAAGAATAGATTGTGTCCCGTTCATCCGCTGAAGCCAAATATCGATCTGTGGCCAATAATACTTGTGAACTCATTTGGCTATTATCTTTACTTAAGGATTTAGGAGTTTCACACCTTGGCCTGGCTCTACTGTTTTGTGATAATTAGGTTGCCCTCCATATCACTGCCAGTCTCGTCTATCACAAAGAAGCCAAGCATATTGAAATCGACTGCCACATTATACGAGAGAAGATACAAGTAGGCATACTCAAGACTTTGCACATCGGAACACAAAACCAGCTAACTGATGTCTTCACCAAAGCACTTCATCCTACTCAGTTTCACGTTCTCCTAGGAAAAATGGACATCCATAATCTATATGCTCCATCTTGAGGGGAAGTCTTAGCATTTTGGTATAACCAATTTATTTTTCCATTATTACTTTCTGTTGTATTTTCTGTTATACAGCTGTGCACACTAAAGTATAGTTAGTTATTTTTCTTTTGTTGAAATATATTTCAAGTTTTAGGCATGTAAACAAAATGCTCTGCTATATAAGCCCATGTACCTTCAGATTAAAATGATGAACTAATATTAGAGATGTGTTGTTTTCCATTCCCTTCTAATACAATAGGAAAGGGAGACAAATCAATATATACAAATGACATCTGCACTGGAATAGCTTCATCATCAAATCAAAATATGTAAAAATCATAGATATCAAAGATCTTTTTAAGAATTAGAAAATCATAAGCTTTAATTTACACTTCCTCTCTCTCACTTCTCTATCACTTTATCCGTCTCCTCTCTCCCTCCCTCCCTCTCTCCCAAGTATATTTGTAAGCTATTATATACACTGATTGAAGGCTTTTATATGTCTGAATTTGTGAAAATGATACATTGAGTTAGGCATCTTTTACTAAAAGGATTTGGTAAAAACCTCCTGTGTCTGGTAAAAATATAACCGTAACATTGATCGTATATCCGTTACGTCAGCAGAAAAATACTATTTGTTATTTAGTATTAAAATTATGACTTGATTCTTATTTTTTACATGCTCGCAAAAAGAAATAAAAAAAGAGATATATTGATATTACTTTCTATAACAATTAATAAGCTTGTATGATCCACACAAATCATGGAAAATGACGGCATGAAACTAAAATGAGAAGATTGGATCAATTTAAGATAGATTTAAATCTTAATGGTTTATCATGGCTGGCCAAAATTCGTGCATGCAGCAAAGTTTGGTTATAAATAAGAAAATTTACTTGTAAAATTATTTTTTTTCATATCATATCTCACATTCATATAAAAAATTAATATAACAAATAATCTACGCAACTATCACTGTTCGTTATGAGTTTCAGACATAGAGACGTACTAATAATTGTGCGCACGCATAATAAGAAATCAATATGCCAAATATGGGTGGTATGATCGAAGGATGGATCTTCTATATTTTTTCATCTTTTTAATTTTCCATTTATGGACGATGTTGAAAAAGTTCTATGTAAATAACAATTTAAAAGCAGTTCTACTTGTTGTCTAATTTTATTCATATTCGATGTATAAATAAATATAGATACACATATATATATATATATATATATAAAGATAATTTAACCATTTTGATTAAGTTTAATGTGTCCATATAAAATTTAAAGTATTAAAATTGGTTCAATTGTAATTTATTTTGTGAGCTCTTTAACTACTTCAATTATTTTTTTGTCATAAAAAAAAGAGAATTTGCATGCTTTGATTATGTAATTTTTTTTATTCCTCGTTAAAATCACAAACTAAAAGAGTTGAGACATGTCAATGGTAAATTTAACATATCTTTAAATTTTACCTTTGACCTGGAATAGTACTTCACAAATCGAATAGTCTAATCATGAAGTCCTATTTATCAAAAGTTTGCTTGCTTTATTTAATTTGTGATTTTAATAAAGCAAGAAGAAAGATCATATTAATGTGCAAGTTCAATTTATTTTTTGATTGAAAATTATTTCAAGTGGCTAAAGTGTTTGTTAATGGAGTAAACTATACGTGGTTATTTTCAATATTTTAAATCATAAAAAATAAAATAAACTTTTAGATTATATCACAGATAATTAAATTGTGTTTTTTTTTAAATAACCCTCAACGCATATTTTGAAATAGTTAAATTTTTTTTTTTTGGATGAAGACGAAAATGTCTTTTAGCGTAATATCTACATCACTCTTCGCTTGATTATACATAATGATTTGTTAAGATTTATTTACCTAAATATATTACGTGGAATAGGAAACACAATTGCAAATGATAATTGTGGGATTTAATAGATAATTAATTGTATCATCTAATTGATTTAAATTAAAATATTAAATAATAAAATTAAGAAAAAGTTTATTTTTGAAGGAGGGATGAAATTGAGAAAGTATCTTGATGCAAACATTAACGTTTCCTGCACAATAAATGTTAACCGTTACAACTGTTTAAATGTTATAAATGGTAGTATATAAAATTATTGTCCCGTTTATTTTTCTTTATAATTAATTAAACTTAGATGAAGCCATGCATCTGTACAGCTGTATTACATTGAGTGAAGAGCAGCTCAAAATCGATAGCTTTTACGGTGAAATAAATGCTCATATTCCAAATTTTAAAGAATTTAAATTTAAAACTTTTTTATTTTTAAAATTGTAAGTGCAATAATATTTAGATTATTTTTAAAATGAAATCGTCAACTGGGAAAACAGATATCAGTAATAGTTTATTTTGGGAAAACAGACAAGTTGACTTCGCACTAACATGTTCCGGACAAACATTGCAACTCCAACCATTTTTTTTTGTTTTGTTTGCTTTGGACTAATTAGTTTCAGACAAATACTACAATTTTGGTGTCACCACCCAAGCTTATTGGATTAGAAATTAATATTACTTATTTGATATACTTGATGTGAGACATATATTCGACTCATAACAATTTGTTATTCAGGAGAATCCTCTCTTAAAGGCTAGCTGTTGGGGGAGGGGGGAAGAGCCTTCTAACGTGGGAGATAGATTTGACTCATAACAATCTCTCCCATTCAGTACCGATGTCATCAACGATCAACTGTTATTAGGGGTGTCACCCTTAGGAATGTGACGTCAGATAGTTTGACCTCAGCTTATCTCACAACAATCCTATGTATAATAATTTGCCATGCATTATCCACGATATCCAATCATAATACATACTACATTTAACCCACGGACGAATACACTAGTATACATGAAAGAATATTGGACTATTACTTGAATAATGCTATCATTATAACAAAATGCAAAAATGATATTGTTAAATAAAGATAGAAATGATATCATTAAATATACATTAAATGAAAGATAAACTAATGTATATATAGACGTGATAATATTTTTGTAAATATGAAGAAATTTACAACGTCAGTTCCTATAAAAAAATTGACGTCTAAATTAAATATCATATTTAATATCAGTTCATCGGTTTGAGTTAAGGAACTAACGTACTTTTAGAATTATTTGATTTGTACCATTTTTGTTTAAACCATGCATCTTTAAAAGTTATGATTTCTCAATTGACAAAAAATTTATTAATTTATCAATTAAATTGTTTACATACAACCAAAATATTTGTAGTTTTTGAAATTGAAATTATGTTAGGTGATTAGAGACTTTGATTAATGGTTGTTTTTGCAAAAATGTAAATAACAACATGTTTCTGTAAAAATATAATTACCAACAAGTTTTTGTAAAAAAGTAGTTAGCAACATTATTTTAGAGAAAATATGTTAATTTTTTATATAAAAAAATCAATATCTTTAATGGTCAATAACTTTTTTTTTTTTTTTTTTAGAGAAAAGACATCAATTCAACAAAAAAAAAAAGTAGAGTTATGCAAAAAATTATGAGCTATGATTAACCGACCACATTAACCCAATATTTTACGGGTAAAGGCAATTATTAATGTATCATCAATTTGTTTCGAATGTACTCATATAAAAATTTTGATATGTGGTTGATGACAATTTTAAGTGTTGAAGATCATCTTTAATCAAGCCCACCCAAGACCAATAGCTTGCTTGGATGGAGGGGAAAAAGGATGGAAAGGAAAATTTACACAGAAATGGGGTGAAAAAATGAGTTTTTTTTTTTGTTTGGTGGAATAAGAAAAATGGGTGGAAAGGAAAAGTAGTGGA
This sequence comes from Saraca asoca, assembly GCA_026873985.1. NCBI lineage: Eukaryota > Viridiplantae > Streptophyta > Magnoliopsida > Fabales > Fabaceae > Saraca > Saraca asoca. The sequence goes on along the minus strand of JANHAO010014294.1, from coordinate 9,409 downwards.
AAATTGGTTGTGGGCCCCATCAAAATTTTTTTCCACCCATATGTAGGTGGAAAATGGGCGAAAAACCATCTTTACGTCCTACTTACTCTGCTTCTCCTCCTTGCCCCAAATCTACTTCTCCTCATCAGTTGCCCTGCTTCCCCATGTGCACATTGTTTCTCCTCGATGTCGAGCTGCTTTTCTGCTTACCTCTCAGCTTCTCTGCTTGCTGTTGTATAAGCTGATTCTCCTGCTTCGAAAGCTTGCTGTTGTGTAAGCTACTTCTCTTGCACGCCGATCTGCTTCTCTGCTTGCCCAATCTGCTTCTCTACTTGCTGTTGTGGGAGCTACTTCTCCTCCTTGCTGATGTGCTTCTCTGCCTGCCCATCAGCTTCTTTACTCGCTTGGTATGTTGGGGTATTATACACAGTAGATGCCATAGAGATGTTTGTTTGGTTTGGTTTCGGTATATTGGATTGATAATAAGGATTTCCCCTTTTATGTTGCTTCTGTTTGTTATATTAATGCGAGCAACCATTTATCCCCGTTCACCCATCCCTTTGTTCAGAGACTCTCCTTTATAAGGATGTTGCAAGCTGGATAGATCTGGTTTCTGGTATGCTTTTGGTTTAGTCGAAATTTTCTACACTGTAACTTAATTTTTGTGAAGTGAAACTAATATGGGAAGTGGGTTCATTGCAATGGGGGTTCTATCGGAGAAATTTTTTGTACTCATGGTCTTGTAAGAGGTGAGAAATTTTTACCACTTCATCTACCTAGTTTTGTATTTTGATGTTGAGAGACAATGAAAAAGTCGACGAATTACAAAGGTTGTAATTTTAGATGAAACAATCTGTTAATTTGGTTTGATTTTAGTCCATGACCAAAAACTTGAATAACAATTTCATTGTTTGTATCTGTTGATTATGTACTTTAGAAGCTACATGAATGGTTTTGTGTGGCATGACCTTTCTGAAGATGATTTGATTCTGCCAGCTCATGGAAATGAGTATGTTCTCAAAGGTTCGGAGCTCTATGAAGAATCCAATTCAGGTTAAAGAAATCACTGCTTTGTTAGTTTTCAACTTAACATGTTCTCATAAGCTTTCAATGTACGCATATGCTAAATCTTAATCACTGTTGATTTTGCTTCACAGATCATTTTAGCCACATTACTAATGTAAAAATATAGAGCCTAAAGCAGTTACTTGAACCGGCTTCTTCTAGGAGCCATGATGATGCTTCATCCTTTTCTAGCATGAATGGTAAAGAGACTAGACAGTCTCAAGAATTTATATTTTTTATTTTTTCAATCTTCAAATGAAATGTAAATGTAATCATTGATTCATTGTAATATTTACACATTTTAACTATATGTTATGTATTTTTAATCTTTTTTATTCATTTTATTACACGCTTGCCATCTTTTCTCTTTTTTATTTCATAATTGTTCATTTTAAATTCCAATGTCCTCTCCATCTTGATCTTCTTTGCGACTGAGCATTATTCCCACTCTCTCTCTCTCTCTCTCTCAATGACTGAGCACCAGTCTTCTTCTCTCTTTCGTTTCATCTTCCTTCGATTGACTAATGCTTTCTAAAACTTCTAGAAATAGCAAACTCTCATTTGAGGAGTTATTTTACACCCATTCGTTGAAATCTTTTGTTTTTGAGCTTAGTTTGATAGAGCTATAAAGCGGTATAAAATTTTAGAAAACACACTTGATCTTATATGCTGCTAAGTTATAAATGATAATGAAGCTAAAATGTTAAAAATTCTAAACCGCTCATAACCGTTGAAAACTACTTCAAATTGAGATTCATGGTTTTGTTCAGTATGTCACTCACATACAGTCAGTTTCGACTATGATTTTTCGGACATAGATTTACAGCGGTCGATTTGATTAGGGTCTCCAAACCAAGATAAATTATCTGATGACCACCTTTAGAAAAAAATTGATGTCGTTAATTTTAAATTATTTTATCAATTTATGAACAAAAATATTTAATTTTTTGTGTAAGTTTCATGCAAATTATTTTGTATAATTTTATTTATTCTTCAATTATTAATTTTTTCTATTTTCAATCAAATAATTTTATTTTTTTAAGACTATAGAATAATTAAAAATTTTAAATATTATTTGATTGGACAAAATAATTAAAAAATTTAAGTATTATTTAATGGATAAAATAATTAAGAAAATAATTAACCATTGAGTAATTTGTTTGCAAAAATTATAATATATTATCTAAAAAATAAAATGAAAAAAATAATTTAAAATAAATAAGATGCAGTGCATGGAAAATATGGGAGGGTAAATGAAAATTGAAACATCAATTTTTTTTTATAAAAAACTGATATCAATAGTCTATCATTAATAAAAAAATTTTGCAAACATGATTGTCATTCTATCTCTTGCTGATTTAAAATTCTAGCTCTCTCGCCTTCTATCTCCAACGGTTCGAAAGCATTCTCCTCACTTTTACTCTCTCACCCACCACAAAAGCCTAAATCATTCTCACTTTCCCTCTCTTAGTCTTTATTTCTAGGTCACAGTTGTTTTTTTTTTTTTTTTTTAATTTTATTAATGGTTGATGTTGTGTGGATGAAATGATTTGTGTGTTAATTATGTTTAATTGTATACCCTAGTTGTTTTTTAATGAAAGATGTAACAAATTCATTATCCTTGATAAATTGGATGATTTATAAAGAGAAGTTGTTTTTATGCTGTATTGACTTGATTATGTGTTTATTGTATATATAAGCAACTATTTAATTTTAACATATTAATTTTGTATAAACTTACAGCATTTTGAATGAAATCAAGGTTCTTATACTTAAGGAGAAATTGACAATATTTCGAGATCAATAATCAGGATTTTTCCAACTTAATTCGGTAAAATAATATATAGAATTTTTGTTAATTTGATGTGTTTTATTTTTAATTAGTTATATAATGTCTAAAATTTTTTATTGATCCAATAAAATATTTAAAATTGTTAAAATTAAGATTGTATTGGGTGATTGAAAATTTTGATTTGATAGTTATTTTTCAAAAATTGTAAATAGTAGCAAATTTATGTAAAAATGTAATTAGCAATAGATCAATTTTATATAAAAAAAAAATATGACATCTTTAGTGGTCAATAAGAGAAATGACTTCAATTTTTTTTTTTTTATAAAAACTGACGTCTTTAGTTGTCAGCAGATTTTTTTAAAAAGAAAAAGTGACATCTTTTATGATTTTTCACGTTGGTTCAATAACTTAATCAATATTGTAATCTTTTTAAAAAATTTATTTAATGTTAGTTTTTTATTAAACAAAGACATGTAAAAGAATTTTCAAATAGAAAGACGTTGACTATGAATTAAGATTTGATGTCGTTTCTTATTTTACACGTTAGTTAAAAATTCGATGTGAATTGTTCTAACTTACAACGTTACTCAAATAGACATTCTCTTAACCCACATGACATATGTGTCAGCTACATGACATATGTGACACATCTGATGTGTGAGTATGTTTCTGCAGTAGTGTATACTAATAAGTCAGAAGCAAGTGTATTTTATATAATGTATACTAGTAAGCCTATACTCTGAGTTGTAACCCCTATCATTGACATCCATGCATGATTAATATCTAATTTCTTAAGTATTTAACACTGTGTAGTTGCTAATTTCTTAAAATTTACTGACAATTTTTCATTCTTAAAATATATCCATACATTATTCATTTAAAAAACTTAATTTATTTATAATTCATTTTCCACATATAATAAAAACTTACTTGCTAGATTAAGAGAGTTCCTGCCCACAGCAACTGTCGATAGAAACACTGTTAGCACCACAACATCCTCATGAGAGTGCTCATATATACATACATACATACATAATATACATATACATATATACATACATATATATATTATGTTTGTAAAAAGATAATTGAGGTGCCAATCAATTATCTAATTATCACAAGTTTATATATTTAATAAAACCAACTTAAAAAGGATACTTAAATTTCAAATTCCTCAAGTCCACGATGTGCAATATTTCAAAATAAGACATCAGCAAATGTTGTCCAAAGTTCACAGCAAATCATTGAGAATTAAAATTGAAGTACTTTGTTATCTCTGTCTATGGGAAGATCAAACTTGTTTAGGGGATTTCTTGTCGGACGAGGCAGCAGAAAGATCAGCTGGATCAAGAAGCATGCATCCAAGCCCTATCTCATTGCTGGGTATGAAGTGCCACTTATATTATAAATCAAGACATCATCTTCAGACTCATCCAAAGGTTGTTCTTCAGATTTCTGCACATTCTGCAGCTGCCTATGAAATGTTTCTGTTGCTGTCCTTTCCGTGTGTACCACTTGTGGCCGTTCCCTTGAAGGCATTGGGACGTCCCATAAAGATTAGGGATCAATTCCTAAAACATTATTAACCCACTAACGGTTAGGGATATGATACAGAATTAATTAATTCCATGTACAATTATAAAAAAAAGAGAGTCATTTGGATTCAAAAAATCCAAGAACTCAATTTAATTATTTCCGGTCATATTTAATATAAAATTTTAAATGATTCAAAAGTAGTGAGAGATTTAAATAGATTTCATTTAATATTATTAATTGCATTAAAAATTTTATTATCAAGTTATTATTTATTTACGACAGTAGCGTTAAATTTTATGTTTGTATTACTTAAGGAACCATGGAAGGAAATGATATGAATATGGATGGATACCTGCCGAGCTTGTAGAACTTGAGGTTAATTTGCTGCTAGTACCATGTGGAGTAGCTGTTAGTTCATGCCAATAAAAGAATTAGAATGTATAAACATTTTGAAACTTTACAGTTGAAAATTTATCATTCATATTTAAATAATTATGCAAGAAATATATATAAAAGGAAGAATTCGTTGATGTCAGTGTTTAAACGACTTACACTAAATCTAACTTATTACTCTGATTACAATTTAGAAACTAATATCAATTCATTTTAAACAATTTTTACATTGCATGTAGCATACTATTCCTTTTAACAAGTGCATTAAATAAAAATTTCCCATCATTAATATACTAAAAATCTATTTAGTAGCAAAATATTAAATTAAAATAAGAAAATTTCTTTTATAATTATTATGTATGATTTATATACGAATCACATTTGTTAAAAATTTTCAGTTAATAATATAAACATTCTTTTATTTTAAAGTCATTTATTTATTTTGAAATAACATCAAGAGAGCATTAATTTTTTGATATTTCATTTTATCATTTTATTTTAGAACTTTGTAAATAAAATATTTTAGAAATATATTTATAATATAAAAATTAGAAATATATTGTTAAAATGAATAAAAAAAATGGTAGTAATATGTTCAAGTAAAAGTGCATGCAACAACAAATTAAGTTATAGTAAAAATATTGTAACAGAAAAAATATTTGTTTTCATGAGTTTTTTTATTAGACAAATATTATATAATCACGCAAGAGTACTATAAACAAATACATTATTGTCGTAATCAAACATATGTATATACACATATCATATCCCCTCTAGTCTTGCATACTTATCTAACAATAATGCAATTATAAAATTTCATTTTTTACATTTGTTACAACTTTTTTTTTTAATTATAAACTTATTGTATTTTTTTTTTGTGCGTGTCAATGAAATAAAGAGATAAAGACTACACCCTAGCAAAAAATTGTAAAAGACATATCAAGAATTATATAATTTGATTGTTTAGTTGTGCGATAATTAGATTGAGAATATTACTTTAATCTCTATTATTTATTTCAGTAATATATTTTTATCTTTTATGTATAAATATATGTAAATGTTTTATTTGTTAATATCCAATCATTTCATATAATTTGATTAATTTTTTAATGATTGGGTCATTAATAAATTATTATAATAAAAAAGAAATTATTTGGTCATAGATTTAATATTATTTTTATTTAATTAGACTATTAGTATATTACTTTTAGTGACTATATTTAGCATATTAATTGTAAGAAAAAATTAGATTATATATAGCATAAAAATTATCTAAAATGAATTGATTTTAACGTTTAAATTTTATTAAAATCAATGGTTTACAATTGGTATAAATCAAAATAACTTACACCAATATCAATACATCCCTTCTATCAAGATCAATGGTCTAAAATAATCCAAATCATATTTTTTAAGTAACCTACATAAACAATATATTTTAGTAATTTTAGTATATATTCCAAAAGGTAGTTTCCATTTTATCATTCATTCTGAAAATTTCTTTCTCCCTCTTCAATTTCTCTCCCCATCTCTATTACTTGCTTGGACTCTCCCATCCTACAACCCATTCATCTGCCTCACTTTGTTCTTCACCCTCCCCTCATTTATTTCTTAATGAAACCATAAAAATTAAAAGATGTAGTTGTTCTATTATGTATGTATATGCTTGCCGAGGCTTGACACTTGGGAAAATTTTGGAGTTTCAATTTGAAATCCTTCGTTAAACTAAACATGTTGGCCAAATCCAACGCTTGTTATTTTTGAATATCAATCTAGGTGTGAATTTTATGACAACTTTTGCAGGAAATTTAATTTTTAAGTATCATACAATGTGTTGAAAGGGAACGTCACTACAAAAAAAAAAAATCACTACTAATACAATTCGTAACGGTTTTTGAAAATCGTCAAAAAAATAAAGATAATGATGGTTTTGATTGCAATATTTTAATTAAAAATTATTTTAATGGTGATCTCGTAAGGTAACTAGGGGAGATTTTCATTAAAATAAAAAAAAATATTTTTTAACAACGATTTTCTAATGTATTTAGCACGGTTATGATTTAAGTTTAAAAAAAAAAAATCTACCAATGACTTTTATGCAGTTATTGGCGGTTATTCATATTTTTTAAAAAAAATTCATTTTTTGCAATGATTTTCATTATATTTAATTGTGATTTTTTAAAACTTTTAAAAAAATTTGCTTTTTGTAATAGTTTTCTCTACACTTAACGATTGTTATACATTTTTTTTTAAAAAATAATTTTTGCAGTGATTTTTACTATATTTAATGATATTTTTTCAAAAAAAATTTTAAAAAAAATTTATTTTTTATGACGATTTCATTTAATCGTGGTTATATAGAATTTTTTTTAAAAAAAGATATTTTTTGTGATGATTTTTATTGAATTTACAGATAATTTTTTAAAAAATTTAAACCTAATTTAATACAATCAGAAAACAAATAACAAGAAAAGAGAAAAGGAGGGAAGGGAGTCTGAGGTCTAGAATAAGGACTTTTCTCAGCTTTTGTTTAATGTAATACAAATGGAATGACTAGAAATGGAGAATGGAGTGCTCTAGCTCTTAAGGATTTAAATGGGACAAACCTGTAAGGGCTCATTCTCATCAGAGGTACCAAGCATTTCATTCACCGAGAGCTGGCGTTCTTCAGGACAGCCAAAAGCTAACACTTCTCCACAACATGTGAAGCAAATTTCTGCTGGCTCATCTTCACAATTTGTCTAGCAAGCTTGCTAATAATGGCAGAACGTTCATGTGGTTTACCATGTTCCAATACATGCTGCCAAAGTAAAATATGGTACCGTAGTAACAAGAGTTAGTGATTAACAAAAGACTTACTATGCCTACACATTATAAGACATCAGCCAAAATGTGCATAAATCAACAAGAAACCAATATCTGGAAGAGAAAACAGATTCAAGCCATCACATAAGTCAAAAACTAATCTTGCATTACAAAATTCCTAGTAGATAAATCAATAAGGAAGATTTGTGGTACTAATTTTATATTAATTCAGGGCATTGGATTAACAATTGCAAGTAGATCTACATGATTGCCATGAAATCCAATCTCATTCAAAGTTAACAGACTTTTCAACCAACTAGAACTACAGTAACAATTGCAGAATTATAACTAGATTTTGGTCTTCATATACATGTTTTACTAATTTATTATTTCCATCTTCAAATTATCAGGTCAGTAATATTTTCCACGTCTATAACTTTCTTGAGTTACAAGATCTACATATTTAGACATTCACAGCTACAAGAAACAAATACTGAATTTGGGAAAAACCAAAACCAATAAAACAGGTACTCTGACAAGGAAAAACTCCTATTAAATAAATTTCAGGATAAAGAGCAATCACATTTGCATCAAAATCAATTCAAAGCTGAATTATACATACCTGAATAACATGGTTACCATTTTGATCACGTACACATTCATTACTGCACCATCGAGCTCAGAAATCGTTTAAGTATGCTGATCAATGTCAACCACCTCTAAGGCTTGTGATTTAATAAAAATAAGGAAGAATTGAATAATCTTTAGATAAATTGTTGTCAATCCATTTTAGAAGCTGGTAATAGATAAATAAGAATGACTTTAAGGTCCTTTGGATGTGTGCTCTTAATGCATGGTTGTGGAGTTTACAGTTGGAGAGAAATGCTAAAATTTTCAAGTAAAGATCTCTTCCATCTTTTGAGGAAGAGTTGTTTCATTTGCTTCTTTGTGAGTGTTGGCACATTTTGGGGGGGGGGGGGGAAAGCCCTATTCGGTTGTTTCTTGCATTTTTTTTTTCTTTGTTCTTTTAAAAAATAATTGAATCATATGAAACTAAAGTATTGAGAGAAATTCATATTCAGATACAATTACAACCAGTTCACATTGTATCAATGTTTATAAAAGCCATAGAAAATAAGTGATAAAAATTTAAACTAATTACTATTTAAGACCCCAAGGACTAAATACCTAAGCATAATCAAATGATATAACTTTGATACAAAATTTATTTGCCAAATCACATACCATTACTGTAGAAAGCATAATGTAACGTATCTGAACTAACCCAATTATTCACTTAGGGGGCGTTTGGTAGGGTGAAGTTTTTACTTTCCCAGGAATCTTAACTTGGAAAACATTGTTTCCTATGTTTGGTATGCAGTTTTTAAAAATAAGATTCCTAGGAAACATTATTTCCCAGGAATTATTTTTGGCAACTTTCTCACAAAAACATTCCCATGAGGGGAGGTGGGAATCTTAGTTGCCCATGACATGGGAATGTTTTTATGGGAAAAAAGACATATATACTCCTCATTAATGGGAAAAAAAACATATATATCCTTCACTTTCTCTCACACTTTTTTTTTCATCCTCTTTCACACTTTCTCTCTCATCCCATTTCTCACTCTCTCTCATCCTTTCCCTCACACTTTTTTTCTCATCCCCTCTCTCACTTTCTCTCTCTTATTCTCTTTCTCTCTCATCCCCTCCCTCATTTTCTCTCTCATCCTTTCTCACACTTTCTCTCTCATCCCCTCTCTCACTCTCTTTTATTCTCTTTCTCTCTCATCCCCTCTCTCACTTTCTCTCTCATTCTTTCTCTCACATCCTTTCTCTCAC
>JANHAO010014293.1:0-15516 GCA_026873985.1 Saraca asoca | reverse complement strand
CATGGATCCAGGTATGATCTAATCCTTCATCATGGATGTGAGAATTATATTATCTAAGATTCAATTATAGTTTGATGTAGTTTTTTCTGTATGGTTTAGAATCTAGAAGAACTACGAATTAGATTATGGTAATTTAAAGTTTCCATCATATATTTCATGCATAATTGAACAATCAATTATTGAATCGATAATTAATTATTAAAAATTCTACTTGTTATATCAAACAAGTACATAGTTGCACCTATATTAGCGACCCATGAAATATTATCACTTTTTTTTTTTTTGCAACTACAATGAGATAACATAAATGTAGAAAAATATGGGACACATGAAAATGGTTTATATCTTATTGGTATAAGTCATTACATTGCCTATGCATAAAATATAAGGGTCAATACTACAATACCTGGGAATTATTAGGGGCATGCATGTCCAAGCAGCTATTAAACATCATAAATACATTTTAAATAATTTTGTTTTTTGTAATTGCAAAGGGCAAAAAGTTCAAAAAAAGAAATAAACTATAAATGAATTACACAAAGGTTAAACCCTAATCACATTAGTTAAGGATAAGAAAATTAATGCCAATAGGAGGAGTATCGAAAATAGTCAAACTCAAATTTTGAGAAAGACTAAATGAAGTGAGTTAATCAGAACACTAATTTCCTTCCCTATAGGTATGAGTGACCCTGACCTATCAATCCCAAAAAGGCATTTTTCGATGCTAATCAAGGAATAAGCGAAACTTCATATTAGAAACATTATTACTAAGAAGAGCTTCCACTAAAGCCTTGAAGTCTGATTCTAAAATAACCATTTTATAGCTCATATTTAAAACTAAATTAAAAGCTTCCAAAGCACCCCCCCCAAAGTTCAATAATAAAAGAATTACAACTTCCCAAATTCCTCACAAAACCACCTAGCCAAACTCCACTAGCATTTCGAATAAGTCTGCCATAACCAGAAATAAAAGGATTGGACCTATCAACACTATCACCTAATCCTACATAAGTAGATTCCAGCTAATATTAATAGACTCGAGACCCAGAGAAGAATCCAAATTCTTCATGAAAGCAACAAAATGAAAAATATCCTAAACATAATTCACGATAATGTGCTTTGGCTGTTTGAGATAAGATAAAGGAAGGCTAAAAAATACTTTTATTTCTTCAATTCTAAATATACCAAATTGTTGCACCCTAAATAAGAACTCTTCAACAGAATCATATAAGCCCAAACAAATAATAAGATTGATATAAATTCAATCATAAAAGTCCAAGTTGAAAAAATAGACACGATTATAAGCCCTAAGAAGCAAAAACCATATATTTTTAGCTCACGGGTAATCTTGAAGAACATGCACCACATCTTCCCAGAAAGTGATTACAATGAGAGCATAAAAGATTACCAATTCTGTACTTACTACTTTCACTATTAGTAAGCAAACCATTGTTACAAACACGCTAGGAAAAAAAAACCTATATGTTTGAGACCCAACCAACTCCAAATGTGTTTCCAAATCACATCTTGAATAGCACATTTATTTTCTTGATAAAGTTGTATGCATCTTTAACAGGAAAAAAAAACCTACTCTTATTTGTTTTCCATTGCAAAATATCAAAACTAGCTTAAGATGAAGGAGGCAAAATAACATGGAATTTAATAGCAATATTATTGGGAAAGAATTTGATTAATGAGATCCAAATTTCCAGCAATCATCATCATTTACAAAATGAGGCATTGTGTAATCATTCATAAAAGAAGGAGGGGAAACAATCACAAGATCCTTTAGACATAAATCTTCAAACCAAGCATCATTCCAAAAAGTCACATATTTTTCATCACCAATATTCCAAGATAAACCACTCCAGATATAATGCTAAACATGACATAAACTTTTATAGATAATAGAGTTAGAGTTTCTTACCTCAATATTGTTAGTCCAAATTCCCCTTTCTTGCATACTTATTTTTTAAGACCTAAGCCCAAAGATCAGAGAACCTATCACAAAGCTTCCAAACAAGTTTCATAAAGCAAGAAGCATTTATATTGCATAAGTCTTTAATGCCTAAGCTTCTAGAAAGCTTGGGTTAACACATTTTATGCCAAGAAATCATCTGGATTCTCCTATAATTAAAATCATGGCCCCAAATAAAGGAACATTGATAATGCTCAATGCTCTATAAAGTGGCAATGGGAATTAACAAAACCTACATGGTGTACACAAGAAGAGCACCAATAACAGAATTAGCGAAAATCACTCGACTAGCTATTGAGAGACATTTAGATTTCTAGCCAGCTAACTTATTTTAGACCTTCTTCACGATATAACTAAAAGTGTTTTTAGTAACCTGTTTATTGGTTAAAGAAATCCCCAAATATATACCAAGATTCATTGTAGGAGAGAAATCATAACGATGGACTATTTTATCATATAGATCAACTTTCACACTTATGGAGAAAAAGATATTGATTTTTGTCTAATTCACTTTTTGACCCGAAGCTATACAAAAAGAATGCAAACATTGAAGAACTGTCTTAATTTGACTTTTAGAAGCTTCTCCAAATAAAAAAAGATCATCTACAAATATAAGATGAAAAATGACAGAAACCAAAATGACTATCTCTCATAGGGACTTATTTTTTATTTTTGATAGCATCACAAACTAAATAAGATAATTTGTTTATACAGAGAACAAACATGTAAAGAGACAAAAGGTCACCTTGTCTCACTCCTCTAAAAGGCAAAAAAACTCTTCAATATGATTTCTATTTCAAAGAACATTAAGGGAAGTAGAAGAAATGCATTTCATAATAATTTGAAGAATAGAATCAGACAAATGAATTTCTTAGAGAACTTTCCTAATAAAATCCCAATTTAGACAATCATAACCATTCTCCAAATCAACCTTGATAGCAAAGAAACCTCTTCTACTTCTCATTTTCCTGCAACAAATGAATTATCTCCTGAGTAATTATAATGTTGTCCTGAATGCATTTTCCTAAAACAAAACTAGCCTAAAAAGGAGAAATTAGATCATGTAATGAAGGCTTAAGTCTATTGATAATAACTTTAGTCACACACTTATATAAAACATTGCATAAAGAAATAGGATGGAATTGATTAACAAATTCAAAATTTTCAACCTTGGGATAAGACAAATCAGAGTCTTATTAGTATCCTAGATATCATGGCCATTAAAGATATCCTTCACAAAACTGCAAACTTTGTCACACACTACTCCTCAATTCTTTTGACAAAAAGTAGCAACATAATCGTCATCTCCCGGGGCTTTGGCACCATCCATAGAAAAAATAGCTTTATGAATCTTAACATTCACAATTGGAAGAAATAATTTATCATTCTGAATAGAACTAAGAATAGGGAACCCTATTTTTGTTGTAACATAACATCTCATATCATCTTCTGAACAAAACAGATTTTTTAAGAAACCCCTATAAGAAAAATCAACTCTTCTTTTTTTTCAACCCATCTACCATTATAATTTCTTAACATCTTGACTTGATTTCGAATTCTTCTGGTTATTGTTTTGGCATTGATAATAGCAAGTATTTCTATTTCCTTGGTCAATCCCTATAGCTTGGGATTTCTAATGCCATAACATTTCCTCCTACAAAGAGTTTTGGATAGGTTATTTTGAAGTTGATTTTCTAGTTAATAAAGAAAAAGATTATTTTTCCACTCCTGAGCACGCTGAATACAAGCAAAAAGCTCTTTTTTCCTTTTCCTAATAGGCCCAAACACATTGTTATTCCAATCTAACAAAGTTAGATTAAGATCTTTGAAACACCGAATTACATCTCTATGTCCATGCCATTCAGAAATAAGGAAATCATTGAAAAAGTCATGGGTTAACCGAGTTATTTTAAATCGAAAAGGGCAATTATCCTTTAAAATAGGTCTTGCATCCATATTAATCATAATTGGATGGTAGTCCAAGACAAGATTTTAATATAAGCTTCAGGACAGTGAAATCTCCAATCACACTATATATAACGCAATCTAATTTTTCAAAAAAGATTACTATAACCTAGATTCAGTGGGCCCTTCCAAGTAAATCTACCACCTTAAGTTTCAACCTTAATCAAATTATAGTTGTTAATTCGTTCACTAAAAATATAAGAATAATACCAATTAAATAAAGCACCACTTTTCCTTTCATTAGGATCTTTTATGTCATTAAAGTCACTTACAATAAGACAACCTCCAAACCTATGGTAGCTTAACTCATATAAGTCCCACCACAAAATAGATTTCATATCACTCATAAGATTAACATAAACTGCTATAAATAAAGACCAACATTCACCTTTAGTAGGATGAATTTTAATATGAATGAACTCAAAAGTTTTTGAAACAATTTCTAGAGAAACTGTCAAACTTTGCCAAGCAAGCCAAATACCACCAAAAAAACCAATTCCTATTTGTCAAAATCCAAACTCTGAAAAATAAAAACTCCTCGACTATAATTAATTCTTCTATTAGGCAAAACCAAAATTTCAAGAAAGATATTCCCCAAAATAATTGAGATTTGGGAAACAAACTCCTTATGTCCTACACTTCTATAAATCCAAATAACTATATTTTTTTAACATTATAACAACTTTGTGAAGAAAGAACCAAACCTTATTGAGTTCATTAATTTCCATATATGTACCCTTGAAAACAGCTTTTGCCATCATAGCTCTTTCATAAACTTATGCATTACCACCTTTTCCTTCATCTTCTATTAGGACCACGCCATTAGGATATTTTGGGTCCAAGCACTTAACAATTACCAAATCTTGACTAGTCGAGGGGATATATTGAGAAAAATGGACATGAATAGGGACAAAAGCAGTAGCAAAAACATAGGACACTTGGGAAAAATATTGAAGATTTCCCTTCTCAATTGGTCTTGATATGACACACTAAACTCAATCAGGTTAGGAGCATAGGTTACAACATGTTGTTTCAATGTAGGCACATGATGGGCTTCAAGTTAGCCCAACTCTTCTTGATTAATCCATATAGGACATTATTTGGGCCTTTATTTGAAGCTTTGGGTTGCTACATATTAACATTTTTTAGCCTATAAAAGTTAGTATCCTTCCCCTTGAAACTGTTATCACCTAATAATATTCCAAAATTGTTTCCATTATGGGAAAACTCATGAATAAAATCAGCTCTATCATTAATAGGATTATCTTCCAATTTTTTTTTAAAATTTAAAATCTCAAATCATGAGCCATTATTATCATTTTTAATACCACCCTTCAGCATTCCTAATTTTATGCCATCTAATTGCTTGACTATACGGGGTCAACGCTTTTTATATGCAATCATCCAATTACTATAACATAACTAGTCACCATTTTAACATCCTTGTCTCAAGCATGAACTTCTTTACTACCACTATGAAAATCCCCCTCCTCATCCATAACTGGTCTTTCAACATGCTTTTTAGGACAACCTTCCATGTAATGCCTATACTTTTCACACTATAAACAAATCATATGCATGTTCTTATACTTAATAACATAAGTTTTGCCTTTGATGGTATATTAAAAAAGTAATTCCTTTGAAAGATCAACTTTTATACAAATCCTTGCATGTTTACCTCAAGCTTGCTAAATTATGGTAGTGTCCACCTTTAAAGTACTACCCACCTTATTTCCAACATAAGTTAAAAACTTTTAATCATATAGCCCTTATTGGTAAACCTGGCAACCAGATCTAAACTGCAACCTTTTCAATTTAAAAAACTTTTGGATCAAAATTAGCATCCCACAAATGAATAGTCAAATAATGGTCATACAAAAGTCAAGGTCTTCTAGTAATAGCATAATCATAATCCCAAAAAATAGGGAATTTCACTATTTAGTAATCATTTGTACGTTCAAAAATATCTAAAATAACATCCTTAGCCCAAAATTGATATAATTTCATCCCTAAAGCTCTGAAACCAATCCTTCTTCCCAGTAACTTAAGGATTGAAGTTTTTCTCTATAATTTACATAAATGTTCTTCCTTTTTCTGAGAAATGAAAACAATTGGGCAAGGTCATTCCCTATTCATCTTTTCAAGTATATCAAAACCACTAAAATCATCTTCATCCTTCATCCTATTCATTCCATCTTTTTCATTCATGTCACCTTCAAAATCTTCTACATCATTCTCCTTCGGGTCTTCTCCATCAATAAGAGAATCTTTGTATAATTTAAAATAACTTTCCTTCATAGCATCCCCTTCCAGTAGTTCATTAGCATAACTCACAGGATCAACTCGACTATAAGGAAATTTTCTTCCCCCATTCTTGATTTTCTTAGTATTCCAAAAAAACTGGTCAAACTTTTCTTCTATTACAGATTTCCCAAGCTCTATTAAAGGAAGAAAGACTATTTTTTTTCTCTTTTACTTACATTCTAAATAATTTGTTTCTTACTAAATATGTCAATTTATTTTTAAGAAACAAGGTAAGAATGATATATGTGATTACCTAATTAATTAGGTATCTTAAATTATTTGATTAAAGTAATAAATAAATAAGTAAAATTTGATTAAGTAGTAAATACCTTTCATTTTTTATGGAATAAGTTAAGAAGTAAGAAGGATAATTATGTAGATGATGAGCAATAAATTGCATTTAGTTTAACTACCATAATAAATTATATTTAATCATGTAGATAATTTAAAATTGTCAAAAATATAACACATAATTTAAAATTTATTGTGATGGTTAATTAAATTGGACACCCAAACTTTAAAAAAGTTATAGAAAGATCAAGAGCTAGTTAATTTTTTTTCTTGAGACACCCTTAAAAAATCCATAAACCCATAAATTTGTCTAAGAAACCCTAGAGGTTACCAAACCCAGAAATTTTTTTGAGAAATGCCAGAGGTTCCCAAACGCAGAAAACTAGTGATTGGTCTAATTTTTCTCTCTTTATTGGCACTATTTTTTCCACTTCCTATTTTCTAATCAGAAATTTGACCAGACCACCATGATTAGCCTCCTTCCACTACCTTATCCCCAGAGCTCTTTTGCCGAATGAAATCTCACACACAAATCTACACTACAGATTTAACCCTTTTTAGTGTGCATTTTTCCTTATTGTCATCACCATTCAACTCAAACCTCGTCGATGACTCTAACCCGATGATTTGCTGCTGCTATGTGCCATTGTCAACCACTACCATCTGGTGAACCTGCATCAGTTTGACATTCCAATTCTATTTTTGCCCTCTGTTTGATCTCTTTTAGACCTTTTTTGTACAGATATGTTATCTTGTAAGGCTTCCTTCAATCCAATCATGGCTTTCCCTGGAATTTTTATCCCTTTTTCTAGCCATTACTACAAAAAAATTGTTGGGTTCATCTAATTATGTTTCCTATTCCAAGGCTATTAAAAAATGGTGATTAGGTCAAAGCTTGAAAGATCATCTGACCTCTAAATTTGAAGATATGAAAACTAATAGACATGCTCAGGAAAAGGTCGATGCTTTATTATGCATCCTTCTATGGCAACCTATAGATCATTCTTTTCATAATATTTATACTAATTTTGAAACTTGTTATGATTTGTGGGCATAAGCTGAGAATCTCTACACTAATGATATTTAACATCTGTATTCTGTCATTGTCAAACTGATTAATTTACGACAACTAGGTATGTCAGTCATGGATTTTGTTAGTCAAATGTCATTTATTCAGGTTAAATTTAATGCTCTAATACCATGTAGGAAGACAAAGAAAGCATATAACCAATATTTTTCATATGCTCTCTTTATCTTTCTATATGAGTTTCCTCGTTGTAGAAGTCCAGCTTGAATGAAAATCCAACCACCTTTAAAAGTTAAAAAAATATGATTAATTATTTCTCTGTGTGACTTATCAATCTCTAATAATATATCAGAAAGTTACATTTTTTTTTTGGCATACTAAAAAAAAGATAAGATTTCCTTTGTAGATGATAAAAAGTGGTTGTTTAATACAATGATTAAATTCTTTAATAATTAATTATAGGTCAAATAATTTATTATAGATGTTAGACTGTAATTTTAAAATCTTTCAATAATCACTTATAGACAATAAGCTCAATCAAACAAAAAGTTACTTTGAGTAACTTCTATTTTAATCAGGATTATTAAAAAAAATTCATATTTACACCCATATTATTCTTACTTTTCTTTTTCGTCATCACTATCCTTATCTCAATAAAGATAAAAGCTTATGTTATTTTCTCTTTCTTCAATACACTTTTTAATAATTTAATATTAACAAGTGATTTTTTTATATATCATCCAAATAAAAATAGATTATAAATAATTTAATTATCAAAAGATATTATTTGTTGTAGGCATTTTTTGGTATTATGTAAAATGAGCACACAAAGCCCAACAGATAATGTCTAGCTAATAGAGGCCTAGTCCATATAAGAGTCAGCCACTATAGGAACCAGCTAAAGCTTGCTGATTGTGCAAACCACGAAAAAGCCAACCTCAGGGGCCGATTGACAAGAGGTCTACAGAAGTCGACTTGCAGGATTAGCTTTTACTTATATAGGATTCTGTGTAATAGCCAGCCATGGGAAAAAACATAGAAAGAGGAGAAAATTTCATTGTAAAAGGGAGAGGAGAGTTTTGGGAGCTAGAGAGCTCGCCAAAAAAAGAGAAATCTTTGTAAAAACAATGTACACAACAAATATTTTTCTAACAATAATATCATTTGTGGACATAGGGGTCAATAAACAAACTTTAGCTAAACCACGTTAAAAAAAAATCCTATGTTTCAACTATTCTTCCTCTTCTTCTTGCTTTCTGTTTCTATCTACTGCATTTACAGCCAGATTGTAGTTAAGGTAACAAGAACTGTACCTGTTGGCTAAGATTTGGCTCTACTAAACCAAATTTTACCATCAACATTTTAGCGCTAGAAGGAGGGCCTCATCTGCATCCTAGTTAATTTTCTGTTCAACAGTAAAGATATCAGCATTGTAGTTAGATTCCTTGTTGTCATTGTTGAGCCATTTGCACATGGCCACTCTAGTCCAGAATAATTGTTGTTGTTGCTCTATTCTCTATTTCATGTGTTAGAATGACTACATATGAGAAACAATGAAGGAAAATATTTAATCTATAATGGATTATAAGTCCAAGATAGCCAAGAAGGAAGCCTCTACATAGCTCCCTCTCTCTTTCATTCTCTACTAAAATTGAAACAGAAAGCCAGCAACACCACCAACACCAGGTTCGTATCTCAACTAACTTGCATCGGCATGCAACGAAGCTCGATTCGATGGCTCCAAAGCCTCCCACAGCTATAGAAGTTACTGCGAGAACAACCCATCGAGGACTTGAGAACATGGGAGTTTCTTGTCAGTGTTAGTCTATTTTTGGATGTGTGAGCATAGTAGTCGTGCAACTGGGTTCATGCCATGACTGACGAGCTCACACACTGGCCGAATCTTCTTCATCCATCCTTGTGAGCCAAAGTGCATATGAGGCAGCATCACTCTGAGCTTGGTTTTGGACATAAGCATAGTGTTGTGTTTGCATGTAGTGGTCATGCAATAAGATTAGGTTGGAGTGCATCCCAAATCGCGTCAAGTTAAAATGCATTGGGCTCAAGCATAACATCACGAGCTAGAGTCCACCAGAAACATCAATGAGCTGAATTGAGGAGTTGCTACTGGGATGGCTTTTCAAGGTCTCGAGCTTGCGGAAGTACTTTCTCTCGGCACCAGTCTCATTTTGCACGTAAGAAAGCACACTACCACGTAAAAACTGACTTCAGTAACAAGCTCGTTTTGTGACCATTCAGCAAGCCAAGGTTAAGTGATGAGCCCATTTAGCCACCAAGCAACAGGACTTGGTTTGAGCTCATGCAGCCATGTAGCAGCTCAGTACAATGACGAGCTCACCAACCATGCAATGAGACCAGACCAAATGACAAGCTTGTATTACCTTACAGTGAGACCCTGTTCTATGGTGAGCTCACACACCATCTACCAAGTGCTGATCTTAGGCCATGCAGTGACTTGAATTTGGCATTGATATCATAGCAAACATACAATAATTGGGTCTGACGATGGGCTCTCCCATGATAACCATGCAGCGAGGCAATTTCCAATGATGAGTTCACGCCAGCCATGCAATGTCTCACTTCTATAGCGAGCCCATGCAACAGCCGTACAGCAAAATGCTTCAATAACGAGCTCGCACAATGACCGTTCAACAAGAATGTTCAACAATAAGCTTACTCTGCAACCATGCAGAAACCAGGCTCGATGGCAAGCTCATAATAATGACCATGCAGCGCCTAGGCTTGGTGTTCAGCTCGCACCATCACCATGCAGTAGGACGGGCCGTTGGCAAGCTCACACCGTCGCCATGCATTAAGACAACTAGCTTGAGTAGCAACCATATAGTGAGAAAAGGTTTAGTGATAACTCGCACCTCACCATGCAATGAAATTAGATTTGATGACAGGCTTGTTCACACTGACCCTACAAAAATGGGGACGGTGAGTTCGCATACTTACTATGTAGCCTGAGTTTAGTGCTGGGTTCATACATAACAGACCAAAGTCACCAAGGATGCTAGCACTAGTGTGTGATATTCAAGATGAGATATTTTTGGCTGATGGTTCTGCCAATGGAGATGCATGCAATAGTGAAACTTGATTCCAAAATCTAAGGCAACCAAAAAGAATCCCTGTCCTCAAATTCCAAATGACCTCAAGCTTGTGCCTCCAGTCTTCACGAGCTTAATGCCAAACTGAACAGAAAATATGGAGATCTTGCCATACTAGCTTTGACAATAGCACCATGGCTCTTATTTGAATAAGTAGGATATAATTTCTTGTCCTTGCATTAAATATTTTATTATGCTAGTTGTCATTCTCTTTTGCAGGGCTAAAGCTACATCCCTTCTCAACAGAATATTATACCAGAAGCTAGCCCCTGGCCCACTCCACATCCAAGAAATACTAGCTAAGGTGCCTTCTAGCTAAAAGGCATCCATGCCACCCATGCAGCTAGAGGGACAAAACCTTGAGGTAGAGTGGCCCAATACGATAGAGTGGCTAGAAGGGACAATACCTCACATCGGGCATTAAACTATTGTGTAGACTAAAGTGCATCCGTGTGACCTACTAGGGTACTCGAGCTGGCTAAGGCACTCTGATGCTCAAACTGGTTACAAGCTCAAGCACCCCGGTGCTCAAACTCATTACCACCTAAGGCACCTCAATGCTTGAATTCATTACTAACTAAGACAAGCTAATACAACTGATTGGTCGTCCAACATGGCATATATCCTTTTAAATTATAATTTACTGACTGAAGTCCATTTATATTAAATTATATGATATACTAATATCTATTTCTGAAGTCGATTAACTCACTAGGCATTCCTTTTATCTAACGATTATCAAGTCATGATTTGTAGGAACTTATTCATGTCAGCATGGCATATCGAGCTTTTGCTAGTACACTACAACTTCCAATCTGTGAAGTGAACTGAGAGTTGGGGGGCTTATGTTATAGGTATTTTTTGGTATTATGTGAAATAAGCACACAAAGTTAGCAGACAGGGCCTAACTAATAGAGGCTCAGTCCATATAAGAGTCAGCCACTATAGGAACCAGCTAAAGCTTGCTAATTGTACAAACCAAGAAAAAGCCAACTTGTAGGGGCCAACTAATAGGAGGTCTGCAGAAGTCGACTTGTAGGATTAGCTTTTATTTATATAGGATTCTGTGTAATAGCCAGCCATGGGAAAAAAACATAGAAAGAGGAAAGAAATTCATTGTAAAAGGGAGAGGAGAGTTCTGGGAGCCAGAGAGCTCGCTAGTGAGAGAGAAATCTCTGTAAAAATAATGTACATAGCAAATATTTATTCAGTAATAACATCATCCGTGAATGTAGAGGTCAAAGAATAGACTTTAGTCGAATCACGTTAAAAAAAATCCTATGTTTCAACTGTTCTTCATCTTCTTCTTGCTTTATGCTTCTATTTACTACATTTACAACTAGATTGCAGCTTGAAGTAACAAGAACTATACCTATTGGCTAAGATTTAGCTCTACTAAACTAAATTTTACCATCAACATTATCAAATATAAAATAAATTTTTATAATCAATTATTTAAAAATTAATTATCTATAATCGAATATATTTATAATTAGTCATCCTATTATTATATTATATGAGCCCTAAGCTTAGTCTCACATGATCCCATTTGGTCTCACCATGTATATCAGTGTTGCATTTTGTCTGTGACTACGAAAAATTTTCTAGATGTAGAATAGTTATTAGTGAATATTTGGTATTAATTTAAGATAAGATGATATCACAAAAAAGAGAGGATGCAATCAATTTTAGAACTTATAATTGATTTTGTCTTTTATTTTTAGTATGTTTAGTTATTTTTTTAAAAAAAATTAGAATCAATAACACCTGAAGGTCATGAGTGAGTCATAAGTTACATAAGATAATTTTTATGCATGTTATTATTATTGTCTCATAAAATATTTTTTAAAATTCATATGCTGATAATAAAACCAATCATAAAATATTGTTTAAATAAGTCATAGATATATTTGAAATTAATCCTATTAAATTCAATTGTCAATAATTTATTACATTCAAAATCAATTCTCTTGTCATTATACCAAACATGTTATTAATATTAGGATAAGTTATACTTATCTCCCTTGAGATTTAATGTAATTACAGTCATATTCCTTCTATTTTTAAAAATATACACTCACTTCTTTTAATTTTCTGAAATAGGGGAAGTGAGTGTATGCTTAAAATAAAGCAAAAGAAAAGTAAGTGTGTTGGGAAAAACTGGATAAATTAAAATAGTCAATTCATATGATTTATTGAATCATGTTAAAATGCATCAGATTTGTACATATAAATTTAATTAATAATAATAAAGTCATACCTAACATTATGTGAGAATCCATGATAGCAAAACATTCCTTTAGCAGGTTCACTCCTTATAACCCTAATAGAGAAAAGGGAGAAAAAAATTATATCTAAAGTCTCTATGAGTCAACTATAGCTTCACCAGGGTATAAGTAAGAATCTGCCTTACTGTAACCATACTAAGCTAGCTGAACTATTATCATTGGCCCAGTGATAAAGCTTATACCACTAAAGTTCATCAATGGCCTAGATGTCATTATAAGTCTAATAATTTGATCACATAATTAATTGACCCATAATAATTAGTTGTTATGGCATTCTTTCAATCCAATAACATATGATTTAATTAAACTATGGTAGTCTACATAGGAAAATTTCAATAATCTCCTACTTGGATGACATAGTTTAATAAATAAGAACTTGGATTGCAATATGTGGTCACAAAAATGAATATCAACAATAACAACAACAATGACACCATTACAACCATATGTCAAGTATAGTATCTAATAATACATATCATCATATTCAATAAGGATGTTAATGTCATACATATCTTAAATACTTATTGTTAACATGTGAATCCAGTTAACTAAAGTCCAAAGCCTCCAAACTGCAAATTGAGAGTGTAAAATCACAAGATAAAAAGAGAAAAAGAACAAGATGACACTAAAAATTTTTAACGTGATTCAGCCAAACTTAATGCCTACGTCCACGATTATTTTATTTCTATGTATATTTTTTTTACTAAGTTACAGTATCTTTTCATTGTCTGTTGATTATTTCTCTTTTTTCTGTACAATGATTTAACCTCTCTTTATAATGGCTAGGGCGTTACAATTTGGATGCAATGAATCGATTGATTACACTTCCATAATGGATAATATTTAATCTAGAAATGGATTTTCATAATTAATTTTCAACTGACGTCCTTAACAACCTGATGGTTAGGAAAATGTGCCTCAAGCTGCGGATTAAGCCTCGTTCTCAATGACTTGAGGTTGCTGCTTTGACCCTTGTTAACCAATAATTTAAGTTCACATTTGGTGACCTGATGCCTTGCTCAAGCGACCTCGATCTTGGATGAACTAGATCTTTATCAACTAGACTTGTCCATTGAGCTTTTACCAACCCATTTATATGGTTCCAAAATTACTCACAACATTATATTCCAATGACCAAAACATAATATGGAATGTGTGAGAAACCAAACATACACATCAAAATGTGATCATATATACATCTTTGCGTAATGGTCTATGCATCCGCACAAGATGCCCAAAATGAGAACAAATCTCAACATAATACTTAGATAGGGCCTAAATGTCTTTATCAATATGTCATAGAACAAATGTGCCACAATCAACATCATATATGCACATGTGTGTGTATGTGTGTGTGTGTGTGTGTGTGTGTGTGGAACATATGGCAATATCATTAACATTTCACTAATCTTCAAATAACGATGTTTCAATTAGAAATATAAAACTCCCATTAACCTGAACACTAAAAGGCTTAGCCAAACTCATTCTAGTAACTTGTTCATGAATAACTTTTACACCTAAGTCTTTGATTAGTATATTCGCAAGCATATGATCCGTGGCAACATGTATAATACTTGTATGTCTTCTTTTTTTAACAAATTGATACTTAATATCAAAATACTTGTACGGACAGTACTTTCATTATTATTTTAAGAAAAGTTCACTAGGGCAGCACTGTTACAACATATGGTTAAAGTCCTAGATATGTTTTCTACAACTGTGAATCTAGATATTATATTCATTAACCAAATAGCCTTATAAGTGACTCCATAACATGCGATACATTTTGCCTCTATAGTAGAGGTTACTGTGATTGATTGCAAGGAAATTTTCACGATATAACTGTTAGTCGTATATAGGTGCCCTAGAGTCAATTTGATTGAGCTCTATTGCATCTATGACTAAGCGATCGGTGGATTTGAATAATAGAAGGTTGAATATTCATCTTAGATTTCATATTGTGATCATATTTATGATTTATGCATGATTAAGATTAATCCTGTGGTGAGAAGTTAATTCATTTAATCAATCATATAAGGGGTTATGAGATTGTGAAGGTGATTGTCAATTATATAAACTTCTGCACCAAAATGACACTAGTCGAAATCTGATAACTGGGCACTATCATGATTTGTTAAGACTAGACAATGTGATATTCCTCATTTGATGGCAGTCATCCTCACAGGATGAGATGCAAGTGAGTTGCATTGGAATACACACGTAGACACGACTCAATTAGTTTGGAGAAACGTAACTGATAATCGTCATCTTGTCTGACCCATTTGGAGATACTGTATGGAGCTACGTCATCAGTAAATCTCCAAGTGATGGTTGCATGACTGATCTTACGACTTAAGATTGTGGGATGTCTTTTACATGAAAGGTTATGCTTTGACTAAGTTAAACGTAACTTTATCTATGAGGAACTATAAAGTCTTGGATTAAGTATTTCTGAAAGTGTAGTTAGGCATTGCCTAATCAAGATAGGATTCATTACCACTCTTTGGAGTTGATATCCGATGGCCACTCAAC
>JANHAO010014292.1:0-15388 GCA_026873985.1 Saraca asoca | reverse complement strand
TTTGCATAAAATCAGCCAATACATCACATGTATTCATCAACCAACATGTAATAACACATTATTACATACAAATAAGCTCAAAAAATTAGCCAAAGGCTCTGATACCATGAAAGAATGTTCGGTCGTGCCAGGGGCAAAATGGTTAAGAATTTCACTAGGTTGATAGGGATCTGGTCTTATCTTTCATTTATGATTTCTAGGTTAATAGGAATCAGAGATACAAAGAAAAAGGTTGATCTTCCCTTTGCATCTTCTTTGATTATAAGATTGATTATAGTTAGTTGAAGGTATATTGATTTCCTTGAATACCTTTAGGTTATGAGGTTGATCATAGTTGAGATAAAAGAATTGTTGTATCTAAGTTGGCAAGAGTCCAGTCAAATCTTATGTTATAGGTTAGCAAGAGCCT
Organism: Saraca asoca; assembly: GCA_026873985.1. Classification (NCBI taxonomy): domain Eukaryota; kingdom Viridiplantae; phylum Streptophyta; class Magnoliopsida; order Fabales; family Fabaceae; genus Saraca; species Saraca asoca. Next base: position 14,979 of record JANHAO010014292.1, on the reverse strand, counting down.
AGCTAAATCTTGTGTAATAAGTAGGCAAGAGCCCAGTCTAAATTTTGTGTAAACTGGTGTATAGGAGCCTGGTTAATTCCTATGTTAGGTAATAAAAGTGGTCATCCTATTGAGGATTAATCTAGTGGATGTAGATTTAAATTATAGTTTCAGTTTAAGATAAATCACTTTAAAAAGTGGTGTTCTTGTTTATTCTTTTTTGCAATTTTCAATCTAATATTTTGCTACACTATAATTTTGTTCTTCCTGTAATTTTGATATCTCTGAATTTATTGCATTTCTAATCTTAAATAGGAACTAATTAAATTTGAACAATCTATAATTGAATTTTAATTACATCAGTGACTCCAATATTATTTTGATCATCCAATAAAGTTTTTTTTGATAAACCTTATGAAACAAGAATCCAATCTCACTTTAAAAAGAGTATACATATTTTACAAACATAAAAAGGGCAAGATCTTAATATTTTTCAGGACATTCAAGATGGATAATAATCCAATGGAAATTACAGTTGATACATTCACCACTGTAGTTGATAGTCCTCTAGGTGCATATGAAATCAAGATCCATTACATAATAATCTTAAACACTGGTTGCAACGTACTGCATGAGGTAGAAGTCATCCCTCTATAACCCCTAAACGTGTTTTAAATGATGACTATGGGATGGTTTGATCCTTAGGGGATCCACCATCTAATTTTCTTTTTTATCATCTTTTGAAAATATATATAGTATGACCATCAAGTCCTTAAAGATACAGTTAGTCTAACCTATATTTTTGAATACTTATAAGCTATAGGTTAAACTAATTTTATTTTGTTTTGTCCCTAAAAGGACCTGGGGTGCTGTAGGAGAATGTTTTATAGAGTTAGTTAAAGAGTTATAGTTGTTTTTTTTTTTTGGAAAAGTTGGATACTAATATCATAAGAGGCATGTGCCTTAATAGGCAGTGACTCAGTACATAATGTACATTATGGTTGTATACATATATTAGTGGTTTGTGAACCCATGAGCTCCATTCTCTTTCTCATCAAGTCAATTTGAGTCACTTGCACATTAATAAAATTAAGCGAACTATGATATAAAGAAAGAAAAGAAATCAAATTAAAGGCTAATGATTATCAATGGAGTAATTGATATTCATGCCAGTTATGACTAGAATTCCGTGTCATGATAGTTGTGTTGCCTCAAAATGTAAATGAATTAATGATATTGTTATTAAGTATAATTATAATGAAATTTATGACATACTGCTTAGGTATTGTTATAAGGGTGTTTCAAAAGGCATATTATACTTATTAAACATGATCTATTGTATTTTTTTATCATGAACCATTATGTCTCTTAAACATGAACTATCATGTCTTTTAGGCAAGAATTAGTATGCCTTTTTATTTTAAATCAATATATCTTTTAGACATAAACCACCCTATCTCTTGCATGTAAATAAACATATCCTTTTGAATAAGTCTTATTTCTCTAACAGTCATATTACATTATACTTTTTACCCAATAGTCATATTACTTCGTATTGATTTGCTCTTATAAATACAACCTTCTTCAAAACCTTTAAAAAGATTAAAAAAAGCAAAAAAACTGACCTCCTTTCTCCTTTTTCTATCTCTAGCATTCATATACTTATGTTGGGTTTTATCTTTTCCTGTTGTACCTGGAGCCTACTTTGCTAGTGCCATAAGAGCAAAAGAGTTTGCTAAATTCTGGGAGTTACTGCATCAAACTTTGTATAAAGAGAGGGACATAATCCTTAAGGATAGTGTGACATCACATCTCAGACTCTACTTTGAACAACAATTATGATATTGAGATATTTTGACTCAATCATGACTCAATCATGCTTTTTTCATGTTGAGATTTGTTATTGAATCTTGGTAAAGCATCCCCAGGAAGATTTTTGTATCATTTAGGTGAGATTTAGATTTGATCACATTTATCATTCTCATTAAAATATCTTGAGCAAATGCTTGAATTATTTTAATGAGATTTACATTTGATTTGATTTATTATTTTTTGTTTTTCTGTTTCGCTTCCCATATTATGATGGGTAAAAAGGGAAGTGTAGGTGCTTGGTATGTATGACATCAATATCCTATTAGATATAATATTTTGCATTGATAAGTAATTATGATCTCATTCTAAAATCAAACTTATAATTTAACGTTAAATTTATACTATTTAAAAAATATTTGCAAAATATAAAAATTTAGAGAACTACTATCGAGAACAATATCCTATTTTTCAATAATAGTTTAGATGTAACTGTCTTGCAAATAATTGAGTGTAATATTTGTTGAAAATTTTAGATTACATCATTGCCCTCTAATAGGAAGAAAATACCAAATGCGAAGGAGATTCTAAGGCGGTATACTATTTCGAGGGAAAGCAAAATCCAAATTAATCTCAATATCAACATTCTGCCATACATGGCGATGAAGCAAAGGCATATCTATAATACTCTTCCATTGTAATTGGCGTAAATCTTCAATTCACAGAGTTCTGTTGACTTTATGATCTATGACTGGTGTTTGGGGTTTTGTTTTATGTCTGGAGCTTTAACAGTTTTGATCTATATTTGTTTTGATTTGTTTGTATATTTTCTCGTCTTTTATTGTTTTGATAAATTTAAATTAGATTTAATTAGTTAATATCAGATTTAGTTGGTTTTGATTAGTTCATATCAGATTTAATTTATTTATAACATTAATTTAGAGATGAAAGTTACGGGCATGTGTGTCTACGAAATAAACAAAAGCAAATATTAAAGATAAGCATGACAAAAAGTCAATAAATATTAAATTTGCTGAGTTGATAGAGAATTTTCAATGTAAAAATGCTTATAAAGAAGATCATAACTTATGAAATGACTGGCTAAATTTCAGAAATGATTTTAATTAAAAATTTCAATGCAATTTATTTCTTAAGAAAATAATATTTATAAAATTTAATTTACTCCAATAACTCGAATTATACCGAAAAGAATAGAATTCATAACCATAAGAATACATGAAGACGTGCTTTTTTATACGAAAGAATCACGACAGTTAGTTATGCTTAACTAATCCATCGTGTATATTAGCATGTACACAAATAAAATATTCGATTTATAAGGTACATGTAAAATTTATTCGATTGTCAAGTAACACCAATTGCACGAATCAGTGTGCAATAATGGATGAGACCCTAACTTTTAGGGTAAAAAACATTCCTAATTATCTTTGTAAGCAGCGGTGGGAGTAGGTCACCAAATTTATAAACTCCTAATGGCCTATCTTATATTTGGCTTAACATAATATAGTCTATCTATAAAGTAAACCCTAAACCCTAAACTCTTATATTAGTTTATATTTATTTTTATAAGATTGTCCAAAGATGAAAGAGTGAATATTAAAGTCAAGTTTTGATAATTCTTGTCTTATTCTTTGCTAAAAGAAAGTCAAGAAAAAAGAGTTATTTCAAATTTTGAAAACTTAGAAGATTACAACTTTGATTGCCTAGATGTTTCAATAAAGCTTTTAATCTTAATTGGATATAATATTTTCTCTTAGGCTTTACAGTTGAATCGTGTTATACAAATTCTTAGCTTGCTTTATCATCTTTTCTTGTTTAGCTTTCACTTCAGTTGATGAAATCATGTTTAGGCCTTAGTTTATTTAAATGTAAAGGTATTCGATTATTTGAATTTAGTACTTTTTTTTTCAAATTTTGGAACTATTTTTTTGGAGGTTTGTCTCATTATTTTGATTAAAAAGTTTTTTGAAAAATTTCACAAAAAACATTTCAATATATACTTAAATGATTTATCATATTGCTTTAGCTTAAAATTATCATTTTAGGTTGAATTATAAGCATTGAAATGATTTTGAAATGAATTTAAAAAGTTTGAATTCCAAAATTTGGCTTTGTGATTCAAATCGGCAATCACATTTATTTTTGTGTTTCTGATCGTGATTCTAACTGAACATTTAAATTTTGAATTCACAATCATGATAATAATTTTTGAACTATATTCACAATCATGATCACAAATACAGGGCAAGTGCCAAATAGTTATCAAAATCTAGCGATTCAAATAAGCATTTTAACTATGTTTTTGTGTTTTGATCATAGGACTTTTAGGGGTGATCAAAAGATTGCATTTCCAAGTGATTCAAATTGGTTTTCACATTATATTTTTGTTATTCAAATTAATTTTTTTGAACTAATCTTTCAAAATTCTAATTATGATTATAATCACAAGTCAAATTTTGAATTCCCAATCATGATCGCAAGTCAAAATTGCATTCATGATCTTGATCACAAGTGGTAAATTTTTTGAAATAATGATCATTTTATTGTGTATTGTGCTCTCTTGCTATAAATATCCTCTTCACACATCTTCTTAATGGAGAAACCCTATTTTTTAAGAGGTAAACATTCTCCTTGCATCTGTGCTTTAACTCTTTATCAAATTTATTTAATATGAGCTAGATTTGATTGAATCCATACCTATTAAGCTTCATTTTGTAAATTTGAACTGCAGAGTTTTTTAAATTTCTATCTTATTTTTCATACACATCCAGATTTTCTAAAGTATGCCTGTTGACATCGGATTTTGGTATTGAGACAAACTCCGGCCAACAGGGGGATTCTTCCGGGATCTCTGACCGCACACTGGTTCGGACACAACAGATTGGCAAAACACGCAAGGAAGAAGGGAAGAGTAGTGAAGAGACATGAGATTTTTAACGTGGTTCAGCCAAATCCGGATATAATCGAACCCTATGTCCATGGTAATGTATTATTGGGAAGGTGTTTCTATAGAGTTTCAACATTCAGACTCTCTTCTCTATTTTGGTAGAGTTTCTGCCTACCTGAAAGATGATCTCTCTTGCAGAGGGCTCCTTCCTCATATATATAGAGGAGATGAGGTTACAATGATAATTTCTTATGCAGTAAATCTATTACATCAATATTTATTATATAAGACAGAATGAACAGACAAAATCTTGTTATTCGGCTATTGCAGATTGTCTTCAGTAGGTGGGTTGGCGTGTCTGCTGGGCAAAGTGTGAATGGGTCTTTTGTCTGGCGAGCTCCTAGGTTACTGGTCATACTTCGCCAGCTAGTTCGTTCATTATGGGGACATGCCTACCTTCTATCTAGCGATTTAAGCATTCTTCGAGCTGGTCCTTTGCCACTCTTGAGCCACTCATAAGTCTAACTAGTGTGAATCAAATTTCATATATAACATAAACTCCCCAACTCTCAGCTCACTTTACGGGTTGGGAGTTGTGACTTTTCAGTTTTCATTCAGTCAAAGTCTTTTTTCGAGATCGCCATTTCATCTGCTCTAGGCCATGCTTCTCATGGCACATGTCTGGTAGTTGTTGGTGAGTTAACCTTAGCCTTCCCTGAGGCAATAAATGATGGCAGTTGGGGGGATGGATCTGGATCATTTGATGGAGCTGGGCTTGGCTCTATATAAAGGAGGGGGAATACTTTTTGCCTCTGTATTGAGTAAAAGATGAAGGTTCCGGATGAACTACCATTATTTCCGGCGTTCTGGCCTTTCAACGGGGTGTGTATGGTCTGTTGCATAGAGAACTCAGAAGATTTGGCTTCTCCGATAACATGGAGAGATCTCATATAGATCTCAGACTACGTCCTCTTTATGTTGTTGTGAGGTAATTGTTCGGCCGACCAAGTTCCTGGAGCTTCATGATTTGCTCCTTTCACAAATCAGACAAGGAGCTGGAGGCCGGAGAAAATAAAGAGCTGCGGTGTTACCACCGGAGGTGCATTAGAAGGAAAATTTGAGGATCTTGATGTTTCACGGGCTCTAATTAGCTAGGGTGAGGCCCTTAGTGTCCTGCTCTTCTTCTTAGTCATAGGTTTTTCCCTTTGTATTTTGGTTGGCTTGTATCGAGGGCTTTTTGATGTAGTTTTGCCTCATTGAGGTCTTTTAATGAATAAAGTTTCCTTTTGCAATTTATGTTTATTGCCTTTGTTTCTTATATAAGCATTGTTTGAACAATCTGTATAATTTGCACATAATCAGAAAATAATGTGAGAGCTACGAACACTTAGTCGCAAGTGAGCTATGAGTTAGAGCGATCTCATATCTAGGCTGATCTTGTGGCCAAATAGATAAGTTTGCATGAGCTGTAAAATTAAAAAATTGAGCGATCTCGTGCTCAGGTCGATCTCGTGGCTAAATAGATAAGTTCACATGAGAGCTACGAAATAATTAAGTTTGCATGAGAGCTACGAAATTAAAAAGTGAGCAATCTCGTGCTTGGGTCGACCTCGTGGCCAAATAGATAAGTTTGCATGAGAGCTGCAAAATTAAAAAGTGAGCGATATCGTACTCGGGCCTATCTCGTGGCCAAATAGATAAGTTCACATGAGAGCTGCAAAATTAAAGTTAATCGATCTTGTGGCCAGGGCGATCTTGTGCCCAAATAAAAGGGTGATCAATCTTGTGGTCAGGGCGATCTTATGCCCAAATAAAAGGTGACCGATCTTGTACTCGGGGCGATCTTGTACCTAAAAAGGTGCTAGTTAAGCGAATCATTTGTTTGAAGAAAATTTGAAATCAGTAGTGGTATTCACATTATTTACACAATTCACAAAAATTACAAAAGTTTAAAAGATAGTCCTGATAATATGAGACTACTCTTGCTCGAGGTCCCACCAAGATGGTCCAAGCTGTTGCCTGGAAGGCTGCACAACGTAGTTATGCAAGCGACCTCTTTTAATGAGTTCTTCAATAGCATCTCTCAATGCCCAGTACTCTGAGGTAGCATGCCTGAACTCGTTGTGGTATGCGCAGAATTTCCCTGGCTTAAGTTTGGACTTATTGGGAGTCTTCAAGGGCGAAGGCTTTCCAAAATCCTCTTTGTCCCTTTCCATTGCAAAGATCTTTTCTTGGGCATCTGACAAGATGCTATAGGTGCTGTGACAACCTAAAAATGGGGGTCATTCATCCTTGCTCTTCTTAGCGAGCTGATGGTCGGAGTTGTCATTCCTGTTTCCATGATGACCCCTCTTCTTATTTTGGATCGAGCTGCTCGTCTCAGGCTTCTACGGACTGAAAGTCTCGTCCTTTCTAATTTGCGTTGTGGCTCACTCATAAAACTCACCCAGGTTGCCAACTAGGGACTTGTACAGACTCTTGAACAACTTTCTATCTTTACGAAGTCCCACAGAAATGACATTCAGAATAGCCTCATCTGAGGACTTTTCCACATTATTCACCTCACGTCTGAAGCGAGTGATGTAGTCTTTCAGCATTTCATGCTTGCTTTGGAAGACTATAGCAAGATGGCATAGGGGTGAGTTACTTCTTCAACGCTCGGTACTAGTCAATGAACTTTCCTTGGCACTTCTACCAACTACTGATGCTGTGAGCTAGGAGGTTCTTGAACCACATTCGAGGGACTTTACCCAAAGTAGCAGGGAAAATGTGACACCTGACTAGGGAGTTGCAGGTTTAGAGGTCTATCTGGATGTTGAACAGGTTCAGATGGTTGTGAGGGTCGCTATCTCCATCATATAGCGGAATGGCTGGAACTTTGAGCTTATGTAGGAGGGGTTCCTCCTCAATCTCCCTAGAGAAAGGAATTCATTCCCCAAAGTGACCTTGGTCATTTTAGGCCTGAGGGTGCTCCTCCAAATGCTTGACTCTTTGAAAGAGATCTTCCACCAAAACATCCAAGCCTCCCGATCTTTAGCTAGAGACTTGGTGACTTGGTTCACTTTTCTGACCACGTAGATGGTGATTTAAGGTCTGTTCTTGGTTAAACTCACTGGAACGCTCCACTCTGGGTACAGCGATCTCAGCCCGCCCTCGCATATTCTGAGCTTGTGCTTGCACTAACATTGTGACTATTTTAGCCAGCTCTCCCACTATATGTTCAAGCTTTTCCTGACGTTGGAGCCAGGCTTGCAGTCCATCGGTGTCGTTGGTAGTGATAACTGGTTGTATGGAGCTGGCTGGAGGGATGCTGGTGGTTGCTCTAATGACAGGAGCGATAGAGGAGTCCATTGTTGAGACATGACCTTCTGAAAAATTGGGTTATACATTCAAAGCTCTGGTGGTTCTTAATTCCCTTAGCCATTACAGTAGGAAACGAACAAGAACAGGTGAGATCCCCACAGACGGTGTCAAAGATGTTAACATTGAATTTTGGTATTGAGCTAAACTCTGGCCAACGGGAGGATTCTTTTGGGATCTCTGACCATACACTGGTTCAGACGTAACAGATCAGCAAAACACGCAAAAAAGAAAGGAAGAGCAGTAAAGAGACACAAGATTTTTAACATGGTTCGACTAAATCTGGTTATAACTGGACCCTACGTCCATAGTAATATATTATTGGGAAGGTGTTTCTACAGAGTTTCAACATTCAGACTCTCTTCTCTTTATTTTGGTAGAGTTTCTGCCTACCTAAAAGATGATCTCTCTTGTAGAGAGCACCTTTCTCATATTTATAGAAAAGAGGAGGTTACAATGGTAATTTCTTATGTAGTAAATCTATTGCATCAACATTTATTATACAAGATAGAATGAACAGATAAAATCCTGTTATTCGGTTACTACAGATTATCTTCAGTAGGTGGGCTCGATGTGTTTGCTGGGCAAAGTGTGAATGGGTTTTCTATCTAGCGAGCTCCTAGGTCACTGGTCATACTTCGCCAGCCAGTTCATTCATTACGGGGATGTGCCTGCCTTTGGGATAAAGAAGTCGAGGTCAAGCTCACATTATCGTGCACAAGCTCGAGCCGAGGAGGTCGCCTCGTAACGCAAACTAATGGCAGAGCAATCTGAGCATTCTTCGAGCTGGTCCTTTGCTGCTCTTGATCCACTCACAAGTCCAACTAGTGCAAACCAAATTTCACATATAACAATGTTGTACATAGAGTAGAAAAAGTGATTGAGCTCTTTGTTTTCCTTTTTTTGAGTGAATGGTAAGCTTCTCAAAGAGTTTTTTTATTATTGTTGAACAATCCTAATGTGATCTTCACAAAAGATGCCCATAGACCTTTCCAAATTCAACAACAAAGATGAAAGAGTAAGAAGGATATTCATGCCACACTCTAGAACAAGTAGAAAGAGAGTGATAAGTGATGGATTTGATACCACAAAGAGGAAAACTCTTTAATAAGTCTCAAGTTTATGAAGAATACTACGAGAGGAAGCTCTTAAGAAAATGAACACTCTTTAATTTTATAAAATGAGTAATCTCAATTCTAAGGAAAACAAGCCATCCTCAATAGCTATCACTAAACCATAGTAGGATGAACTAACGAGGCAAAAAGCCTAACAAAAATACTAAACAAGTCAGCTAAAATAAAAAGCCTAAGCTATTATAAAAAGTCCAAACACAAAACTAGTCATCTACAAAGTAAAAACATTGGTTTCACTTCAACCTTTATGTTGACCTTCAAAACTATGTAGTTTCACTAAGTTTAAGGCTTGAAATCATTAGGCTGGACCTTTGAGATCTCTGGGCTTTGGTTGACATCATTTGACCCATTGAAGCTTCAGTTATGATCTAATCATTGTGACAAGGTCAATCTGGACAAAAACACTGGCTCTACTTCACAGTAAATTTCAAAAGTCCAAATGGCAGAATTAGGCTCTGGTCTTAACATGAAAGTTGTAGATCTTTCTCTTAGCTTTTTAACTATATAAAGATTAACCTTGTGGCCCAAAACCTAAAATTGTCAAAAATCCAATACTAAGCAATTAATTCAATTAAGCTCCAAATCATGACCAAATCTCAACACGAGGTCAATTCACTATATTAAATTTAATTAATATCCTAAGAGGCCGAGAATGAGAAGGAATTAAATGGAGAAAATATTTTGCTCATCAAAGAGCCTTCCTAATTTTCTTAGCATTTGAGGCCTTGCCTATGTATACTTAAATGAGATACTCTGTACAAGTGCTTTGATTTGTTCTTTCTTGTATGCAAACATCTTCACCAAACTATCTTGGCTTTTTTTAAATTAAAACCATCCGTGGCTTTTCAAAATCATGAGATTTTTAAAGAGAATGCTAAAAGTTATGAAAGTGTTTAAAACACCTAATTCACCTCCTCTTGAGTGTGGGTTGCCTTGTCTAACAATGGTGTTAGAGTTTGTGCTCTTGTTTAAAGTACTTAATTATTTCAAGAGGATCCATGACAACCATTGAAGGCATCTTTTTGAAAGAAAGTTTTGATATTCCAAAATCTCAAATGTTTGAATATGTTGATATTTATAAACCTCCTTTCTTTGATGGATCTTATTTTAAAGCTCAAAAAGAAAAAATAAAGTTCTTTTTACAAGCCCTTGATTATATTCATGGGATATTATTGAAGATGGTTTTACGTTCAAACCAATGAGTGATTGGGATAATAATTATAAAAGGAATTTTGCTTCGAACATTAAAGTTATGAAAACTTTGCATAGTAGCTTGAATGATGATACTTATGCCAAACTTTCTAAATGCTTTAATGCCAAAAACATTTGGGACACTCTTAGTGTCTTTTATCTTGATAATTATTTTTCTATTGACAAATGTGTTTGTGTTGACCAAGAAAAGGAAAAAGAAAAAGAGGAAGATATTTTCAAGGAAATTCTTCAAGAAGATTTACAAGAATGTGAAATGTGTTCTATGCCTCCTAATGAAGAATTCCAAGAGAAAGAAAAGAATAGTTCCAAAGAAAATCAAATTAAGCTTTAAATGGAAGAATCAAGCTCTATGACTTTAAAAGACTTGTAGGTATATGATTCTAATCCTAATACTAGTCCTTGTTACGATAACTTACATGCTTTCAATGAATTACATAATGATAGAATATCTATGGCATTTGACAGTTCAACTTCTTGTGACCTTCAAATTGAAAATTGATTTATCTCAAGAGGATGTTGAATACTCAACTTGTACACTTTAGTTTTTTGAGAGAAGATATAGATTTTACTCTTAGAAAGTCTAGAAAACCTCTTGGCATACTTGAATCAAAGTGCATTTCTATAAAACGTCAAAGTTTTCTAAATATGTTTTCCAAGAAAAAATCAAATTCTAGTAAAAATTCTATTATTTGCAATAATTGTGGTCATCAAGGTTATATTTCTCACTTATACTCTATTAGAAAAAACTCTTATTTGACAAAGAAATAAATTTGGGTTCTTAAGGTATCTAAATATTTAAGTACTAAGATTGAATGACCAATGGGTACCAAAAAGTCCTTCTAGTGTCTTAATTATGTAAAAAAAATTTCTTGCAAATGTAGACAATTTCATCAAAAAAGAAGAAATCATTGATAAAAGTTCCTCTAAAATAAAAAGGCAGAAAAAGAAAGACTGATACAATTAAAGCTTTTCAAACATACATTATTGAACTGTCAAAGCTTAAACCTCTAAAGAAGAAACACTAGGTAAGAAAGAGTTAAGCATATCAAATTTTCAAATCTTTTGTGTTACTTAGTTTGATATTCATTAAGAAAGAGGTGAAATTGTTCCAAAGTATGAGCATTGTAGATTGCATTTCATATTGATCAAAATCATATATACACATGAGATATTATATTAAATATATGTTTTATTTTGTCTTTATGTACCTTTAGCTCTTTGATGTTATAAATTAATATAAGGGTTTGCAATGCTTAACATATATTTCCTTGAACCTCATTGTCTATTTCATATATAAGGAATATATGCAAATGCTTTGAAAATTGATTTCCAAGAATTTGATTCTTTGTGGTCATTTTCTTATCTTGATCAATCGTTCTTATGAGCACTTTATATTAATATTCATCTAACTATCATGAACCTAAGTCTTGGTTTGATATCAAAGAAGTTATCTAGAGTTATTATGTAGGAAAGAAAGTAATACTTCCTCAAGCATATTGTGAAAATGGAAGACAAGTTTAACTTGAGGATAATCTAAATCAACTCTCAAAGGAGTTAACTTTCATAAAGAGGAATGAAAATTCAAATATTTGGTATACTGTATTTTCTCTCTGCTTAATATACTTTATATCTTTTTTGAGTTTGGATAGTTAGAGGTTAAACATATCTTTGTTATGTTTGGCTTTATCTTTAATATGATATGTCCTTTTTGCACTAAATGAAGGTTAATTCTTCTATCAAGGCAAATATATCACCGATACTTCTTGAAAGATAATGGTTCCATGTTTTTCAATGATCTTATACATTAAAAGGAGTTTATTTCTTTACAATTGCTTGTTATTAGTGAATATTTGTATTCTTGATGGTTGGGTACACCTTTCGGTCTTATACTCTTGATTCTTCAAGATGTTTTATAAAAGTTTTGATGATTTCATGTTTCCTAAAATTGTAAGTCTTGTTCTTTAATTTTTTTTTAAACTTGTTTCTTTCAAAATAATTTTATGAACATTTCTTTATCTCCTAAGTTTCAAAGTTTCATGGTTGATGTTATAATACTTGCTACATACTTTCTGTTAACGTTAAATGCATTTCAAGCAATGCTTGAATGATACTTAAAGCTAGCCCATCCATGAAGAATCTTTTGAATTTGTTTTATATATCCTAATCTTCAATTTTGAGTTTTGTGTTCAAAAGTTTGCTACACTACAACATTTGTTTGCTTACAGCAATAGTCAAAAACTGTTGCCAAAAGAATAAGCAACACTTTTTAAGTGTGGTGTTAGCAAATGTTACTTATTCTTTTAGCTAACAATTTTTTTCAACTTTAAATAATACTTTGTAAGAACTATTGCCTATTTTTATGTCAGGCAACTATTTTGACCTTTATAAGCAATGGGTTTTGAACGTTGTCTATTTCTTATTATAGGTAACAAATTTTATCTTTACATTTGACAATAGATTCTACAATGAATTTTAATTGTTGTTTATTCTTTATTATAGACAACAGTTTTTATTATAAGCAATGCTTTTTGAATGTTGTTATGCCAATTTTTTTAATTAATTTATTTAAGGATCACAATGTTGCACAATTTGAAACATTAATATTTCATCTATCATAAATTTTGAATCAAATTTACAATATGCAAAAACATATGAAACCATCAATATTTTCCTGTCATAGTTACGAAGTTAAACCATCAAAATTTTGAGTTTAAATATAACACAGTAATAGCTGAAAAAAAATAAACTGGAAACTTAATATAATATTAGTAGACATATACAACTAATTTTGTTTATACTGACATATAAGATACATATATAAATATAACATCAACAAATTAAATAAGTATCATTAGCTAAAAAATTTGTGGATATTTGAATAGTATATGCACAACCCAAACATAAATAAGTGCTATATGAGCAAAGCTAACATAAGATGCGTAGTAAGGTAATTACTAAAACATGTTACTTTATATAAAGTATCACAGACTAACAAGAGCAAAGCATTTACTAACGTGTTAAGGAATGCCATGAAAAAGAAAGCTAACCATACAACCCCCTTCTCTCTGATTTACATAAACTCCAAGCATTGGGGATTCCCTTCATCCAAAAGCAATTTGTCACGTTTCAATTTATGAACGGAAAGGGTAAAATCGTCGTAAACTAATAAATTTTAATTTACTAATTAAAATAAGGCTATGAATGAGGTTTTTGTCCATGAAAAAGTAATAGCATAAGTTAAAAAAAAATGACTTAAAGTTATTTGTTTTCTTAGATTACTCATGGTTTTTAGTTTAGGTCTTCCCTTTTTCCTTCCACCTTTCTTACAGAATTTTTATCTTCTGGCTTGATAAATCTCACTTACCAGTATAGTACTATAGTTCCCTTTCCTCATTCTTCCTTTATCTGTCCGTTCAGAGGAAATTGCCATCTTTTTTTATGCATGTGCAAATAAATACGACTCCAATAGCCTCTTGTTTCATTATTATTAGTCTCGGTAATCGAATATCTGCTCACAAGTTTAAGTTTTATTCCAAGAGAAATTTAATTTTCATAATAATATTTGGCTCTTCGCCTATGAGCGATGTATAATCCTAGTCGAAGTTCCCTGACAAACCATCCATTCATCATGAAACTTCAGGTGTTTGGGCTGTTTGCTTTCATACTAATAATGTAGTGACACATGAAAATGGCAACTACCAATAAGTTGGAATTCAATTCTGCCAATGTTGTTTTTTCCCATTGGCTCCTTGTATATTTGAAAGTGGTGGTCTGTAGTGTCGTGATTGGTTTTATTTTTCACCTAAAACGTTAGTTGAGTACTACAGCATATTTATACAAGTTTCATGGTCATTAAAAACAATCACCAACAGAATGTCATGCAATCATGGTCTACTGGTTTGTCAGTCATATGCTAATCACATACAAGACACTAGGAAGAACACTGCAAAATCCAACAGTATAAAAGCAAGCAAATAATTTATCCAAAGACTTGATTAAGAAAGTTAAGAGGAAAAAAAAAGGACAAATTGTACCTTTTACCCTCTAACTTTTGTTCAAACATTCATCTTTGGCGAAACTTGATGTCTCAAGGTGAGCTTGTTTGGAAAAAAAAACGCTTGTAGCTCCCAACAGAAAGGAGCAGCATATTAGTCACTTCATAAAATACGTCAGCAATTGGATGGAGTAGTTAGTAAACAGAGATGTTTTGGATGGAATTTTGCCATTCTTCAATATTTAGAGTAATTAAAATAAAAGAATGGTGTTGTGGCGGGATAAAAATAGATAACTTCTAGTGATATAATAGACACAGAAAGAAATATAAGAATACAACAATAGATCACGTTGAACTACATATTTGTCCAAATTAATCATGAAAAAGGAGGGAAAACTTCAAGAGATAGCCAACGAATATAATTACTGTAAAGAATGCAACTCTAGATACCACAACTAACATATGCTAAGGCCTCTAGTTTTTGTAAAGAGCAAAGTTCATATCCTCTTGCTTATGGATCTATAAAAACTATATCGCACATCCCTCAGAAATCAACAACATCATGTGTAAATAAATATTGTTAA
>JANHAO010014291.1:0-15392 GCA_026873985.1 Saraca asoca | reverse complement strand
TCACTAAGTTTCACAATCATTATTTATAATTCATTGCTTTAATATTTATTCATAAATCATAATTATGATCAATAATCAATATTTGTCATATAATACTTGAATAGATAAAAAATAATTCACATATTTTAAAGAAATATTTACATGAATATTCATAAAAAAACTTAATTAACTAACAACAGTCTTAAAAAAAATAAACAGATAAATAAAGGAAGCTCAAATCTCATCAATATATCTAACCCTCCTAGGGATAGATCTTCTCAAGAAGACAATCTAATCATGGATCAACATAGTAGTCCTCTCAGCTATGTTCTCAATGATTTCTCATGGTAGTGGTGGTAGTGTCCTTAAAGAACAAAGTCCTCTTATCGACCCCACATAAGCTTATTCCCTTATAAAGTGAAACAGATATCCAAAATAATCTGCAAAAGGATGCCTATTTTCAACTCTCAGTGAAATGTCCCTTCCAAAATTATGAAGAGATTACAAGAGACTTTCTCATTGTTGTTCCTTTCAAAGGAATTTTGTTCCTCCTTCAAAGACTAACCATTGCATTTGCCAATTCATATGGATGATGTGACCATATATATCTACGCCAGATGGTTTTCTATAGAGACTAAGGAAATGAATTCTCCATCTAAGCAATCGTCTCCTTTGACAAGTCCTTTGCACTTTTGGAATCCTCATAATTCTAGCCATTTCCTTTTCCAAAAGAAAGGAAATAACTCAATTTAAAAAATTTATAACAATAATAATATGTCACTAGTACTTTAAATAATATAAGAAAACATTCAAATAGTTTTCTAATTTATTTCATTGCTTCCCCTTTATTTATCAATAATATGGATAGTTTTCTAATTTATTTCACTGCTTAAAGGAAATGACTCAATTTAAAAAAAAATTATAACAATAATAATATGCCACTACCATTTTAAACAATATAAGGAAACTTTCAAATAGTTTTCTAATTTATTTCACTACTTTCCCTTTATTTATCAATAATATGGGTCCTGGGTCAACAATAGTTTTCTAATTTATTCATATTTTCTTAATGACAAAAAAGAAAGAAGCCAGGTGGTGCAGGCAACAATATTGCCTATCAAGGCCAATTTGTCTACTTTTTATTTATTTTAACATTATTTGGGCCTAATTTGTTAAAAAAATGAAAAAATGGACCATTTCTTTAAAACTAACCCACTTAAACAAAAATGTATTGATATCACCATAATGTAACCTAGTTTGAATTTTGCTCCCCCTTTAATAGAAGGGTTGAGGATGGATCCTCACTTCAAATATAGAAAAAAAAACTGCCATATGGTTACAAGCATTTCGCACCGCTAGTTAAAGAAAATTGACAAATTTAAATATATAAAAAAAATTTCCAGATCAAAAAAAAAAAAAGGAAAGTGACAGATTTATGGATTTAGGTGAAGAATAAAGTATGCCTCTTGCTTCAAATGCCTTTCATTTGAACCCTATGGGTTAAAGGATTTATCCTTTTTTAAATAAGATTAGAGGCGTAGAGTTTAGTGCAAGAAAGTTAAGTCGTTTCACCTTTGAATTCATATGAAGGCATAGTGAATAAGACCTTCCCATATTCTTCTTCTTCAAAATCCAAAACTTTCTTTGATTCTAGATTAATCAAATTAAATCTCACTTTTTAAATAAATTTAAAGAATTTGGAAATATGGGTGAAGAATAAAGACAATGAACATTAAAATAGGACAAGCAACAATACTAATACACAGGTATCAAAAAATTTTTAGTTTTTTTAATCATATCATAGGTACCAAGAAAAACTTTTCCCTTTTATTATATTACAATGATTGAAAACAGGAAAAAAATTAAGAAAATTACTACCTTTTACTTGCACAGTGCCGCCATATGTCCCTTTCTATGCTTTGTTTGTTTGTTTTTCTTATTTTTTATTTTATTTTAATCAAAATTGACAAAAAAGAATAATTACAAAAAAATATACATACAGCAATATTGAAGAAAAACAAACACTGAAAATTGTAATATAACCATGCTCTAATACCAATGTTAATGTTAAAGTTTGCGCGGAACTTACTTAGATCAACATATTGATGATTCCTAGTACAGTGTTCAATCACACAGAAAGAACATAAATCCACCCCCTTAGAACCTTTTTACTTTGTTTTTTGTTTATCAAAAAATGGAGGGGGAGAGCTTCTGTTTCATATATTTTAAAACAAAAAGAAAGAGCAGCCATATATTTTACATTTCTATCAACATACATATTGTTTCTTGGGTTAGACTTACTAATAGCCCATGTGAGGGCTTATGGGCGGATTGGGCACAATGGCCCATTTCCTACAATTCTATTATGCAATTTTTGTTAGAAAAAAATTATACCTTTTGACACTTGTTACACGTAATATATTAAAATTACAACTTTTATAAAAATTATAAAAAAAATTACTCAGTAGATAGAAACTTCCACCATATACTTTTACAACACATTTTTTATATCCAAAGAAAGTTGTTGTACCTTCACATTTCAATTTAAGGGGCAATTAATTTCAAAAATATTAGTGACGCTTCTTATACAATTATCTTTTGGATATGCTCCATCCATGGTTTTTAGAGATTTAATATAATTATTATTTGATGGTGAAATTTGGTAATCCTAGATTTTAGTCAACTAGAGTATTCCTTGAATCCCCAAGTTGCAATTTGGTTGTGTGAATGAGAGATAAATGTAGAAGGTGAAGGAAGGAGAATAAGAATAGGAGGAACACTGAAGATTTTTAACGTGGTTTGGCTAAAATTAGGCATCCCTGATCCCTACATCCATGGATGATTTTATTGCTCTGGTAAAAATTTGGCAGAGTTAAAATATGAGTTCTCTCACTTGCCTATTGTATCAGATCCTCCCCCTTTTATAGAGGTTGGGAGGTTACAAATGTAATTTAACAAGTTGTAATCTATTATATTAAGTAATAAATGTAATAGACAGTTTAGATTCCTGCAAATTGGCTTCTGTAGACTACTTTCTGCGGGTAAGCCCCTGTAAGCTACCTTTTGCAAATTGGCCACAAAAGTTGGGTACATGAGTGGATGTATGTTTCTAGTCTAACCAGGGCGAGCTTCTAGCTGGGCAAGGGGTTGCGTCCTATAAGTTAGAGCTCTTGTCTAAGATCATTGCTGACCTTGACTAGCAATGTTGAGCTCGCATTTGGTAATGCGAGCTTATGCAAGGTGAACTATTTACCATGCGAGCTGGGGGCTTATCTCTGTGAGCTATGAGTACTGTCTCGAACTTGTCCTGCATCCCAAGCCCAAGGCTAGTGAGCCAGTGCTTCTATTGGGCAACCTTCAGCCTCTAGGTGAGCTAAGCTTCCTCTATCTAGACTTACTTATTAGGCCTTTTGCTAGCCTATTTTGCACCATTCCAGAAAACACCCATAACATTAGTCCCCCCAGCTCTCAGTTCATTTTATGGATTAGGAGCTGAAACTTGTTGGCAAAAGCTTGCATGAGCAATTTGTAGTGCGGTGTTGTCATTTCAAACTTCTATCTCATCACTTTACCAAGTTGTATGACCAATAGATTGTATGAAAGATTAGCGAGCTCAAATTGTAAGTTGAGATAGGTCGCATGTGTGCCCAGGCAGCAATCTTGTTGCTTAGGCTGGTTGCATATATGACATTGTTGCTCAGTTCCACAATAATTTTTTTGCTTAGTGGGATAGTAATCTCGTTGCCAGGTAAGTGATGAGTTTATTTCAATGCCTCTATGCCTCAGCGAGCTCAATGCTTTTACTGGAAATGAGTTTATCTTAGTGCCTCCATGCCTCAACCGATAAGATTCTAGTATCAAAAAATTATCCTCATTGTTGATGCCTACCCCTGATCAAGATCTCGTTGGGGTTGTTGAGACTGCTATTCCGAAGGCTTCACCATATGATCTTGCAAGTGACTTTTCTTAATGAGGTCTTCTATGGCGTCCTTAAGTGCCTAACATTTTGAGGTGTTATGCCTGACCTCATTGTGATAGGCACAAAACCTATTCATATCCTTGCACTTATTGGGGCTCCTTAAGGGTTTAGGTCTCCTAAAGTCTTTTATGCCTCATTCTACTACAAAGATTCTATTTTGAGTGCCTGACAGGATGCTGTAGCTTTAGTGGCAACCTTGGTGCTTAGGGCACTTGTTCTTGGCCCTCTTTATGAGTTAATTACTGAATCTACCATTCTCATTCTCGATACTCCTCTTGTTTTGGCCAGAGCCATTCATTGCATCCTTCTGCTCAAGCTTCTTTGTGCCAAAGGTTTCTTACCACCTAATCTATTTAGTAGCTCATTCATAGAATTTAGTTAGATCTCTTACAAGGACTTGTACAGGCTTTTATACAGCTTTCTATCTTTGTGAAGTCCTACGGAGATTGCTGTCAAGATTTTTTTTCTGAGGGATTCTCTATGGAATTGGCCTCATGTCTAAACTTAGTTACGTATCTTTCAATGATTCATGCTTATGTTGAAAGACCATTGTGAGGTGGCAAGGGGGCACGAGCTACCTCTTCAATGTTTGGTACTGGTTAGTGAATTTCCTTTGGCATTCTTCCCAACTACCAATACTATGAGTTGGGAGACTTCTGAACCATGCCCGAGGTATGCCTCCTAACGTAGTTAGGAAGACATGGCATTTAACTAGAGGCTTGGTTGTTTGGAGATCCATCTAGACATTGAATACATCCAAGTGGTCACATCAATCATTATCCCCATCATATGGTGGAATCATAGGGATTTTAAGTTTGTGAGGAAGGGGTTGCGTTTCAATCTCTACAGAGAATGGTGAGCTTTCCTCGTAATGAGCTTGATCATCTTGAGCTTATGGGCATTCTTCTAGCCACTTTATCCTCTAAAGTGTCTCCTTCATCAATGGGTCTTACATTTTAGATCACTGGTTGGAGAACTGTCAAATCCTTTCTTTCTTGGTTGCAGGAGTAGCGATCTGAGGTGCATCCTCAGCTGGTCTTGTGCAAGGTCTCAACTCGGTTCGAGCTCCTATGTCACTGACTATCATAATTCTTGCATGTTTGATGAGCTCTTGACTTCATAGGATGGTTGGAGGAGCAAGCTAAATCAGAGTGTTGATGCATTCATTTGGTTGACCTTCCCTCCTATACTTATTCACATAGCTACTGGAGTTGGGCAGTGATCTCAACTTGCTTTTTTGTGCCCAAGGTTTGTGTTTGTGACAACACTTTAGCTACCTCAGCCAATTCTCTTACCATGTTCTCAGACATTTGTTGGGGATGGTGAGGTGCCTATACTTCATTAGTTATGGGAGCAGTAGTAGATTGGCAATGGCTTATGGGGGGCAAGCCAATGGTGGCTCTTGCGATGGAAGTATCTACTGACTAGTTAGCTAAAATGCTTGAGCTTCTGGTGGTTCTTCCTCCAACCATTGTATCTAGGTAAAAAAGTAACCAGAAAGTAGATGAGGCCTTCCTTCTAACACTAAAATGTTGACAGTGAAATTTGATAATCCCAGATTTCAGTCAACTAGAGTAGTCCTTGAATCCCCAAGTTGTAATCTGGTTTCGTGAATAAGAGATAAATGTAAAAAGTGAATGAAGAAGAGGAAGAATAGGAAGAAAACTAAAGATTTTTAACACAACTTAACTAAAACTGGGTAGCACTAATCCCTATGTTCACAGATGATTTTATTGCTCTGGTGAAAATTTGGTAGAGTTACAGTATAAGTTCTTTCACCTGCCTATTGTAACAAATCCTCCCCCCTTTATAGAGGTTGAGAGGTTACAAATATACTTTAATAAGTTATAAATTTGTTACATCAAGTAATAAAAGGTAATAAACTATTTAGACTCCTACAAATCGGCTTCTATAAACTGCTTTCTATGGTTTCTACAGGTAGGCCCCTGTAAGCTACCTTTTACAAACTGGCCCCGTAAGTTAGGCCCTTGAGTGGATGTATGCTTCCAGTCTCACCAAAGCAAGCTTCTAACTGGGTGAAAGATTGTGTCCAATGAGCTAGAACTTTTGTCTGATATCATTGTTGACCTTGACCAATGACATTAAGCTCGCATTGCTTACGCAGGGTGAACTATTTACCATGTGAGCTGGGGGCTTATCTCTGTGAGCTAGGACTATTGTCTCAAACTCATCTTGCGTCTCGGGCTCGCAACTAGTGAGTCGATGCCTCTGTTAAGCAAGCTGGGCTTCCTCCATCTAGACTTGCTTGTTGGGCCTTTTGCCAGCCTATTTTTCACAGTTCCGGAAAACACCCATAACAATTATATTCATATTTTTTATTTTTATAAATATATATATTTAACTCTTTTATTTTTTTAAATAAAAATAGATATATGTTTAAAATAAAGAAGAAATAAGGTAAATGTATATTTTTAAAAATAAAAGTGATGTAAATGTAATTGCACTAAATTTGAAGAAAAATACTCTACCTTATAAAGAAACTAGCTTCAGTTCCTTTGATTTAAACAAAAATATAAATATAAAAATAGATGGAAAACTTTCCAGACAGGACTTTGATTGTTTTGTTAGAAAAATTTTATTTACTCATATACAAGTAGAGGATTTGCATGCCACTTGTATAACTTGTGAATAACAAAATAATTCATAATACAATGACAATGAAGAAAAATAATTTCATTTTTTAAGAACTGGAAGTTATTTTCCACTATACACATCACATGTAATGTTGAACAAATAAAAAATTTTATATTACACAAATCTCTTCTAATTTCAAAATATACTCAGACCTCTCTTAAAAATAAAAAAAAATTAGCTACACTTAAACTCAAATTTAAATTCATTATTAATTAAATGATTAGAAATGAAGTTTATAGATTCAAATTAAATAATGTAAATTATTTTATGTATTTTAAATTCAAAGATATACTTTGATTAAATTCAAATAGTTAAAAAAAATTTATTGACAGCGGTTTTTGGTTGGATCCAAATCCTGTCAGTGGAGGGGGTTCTTTGGGGATCGAAGCTATTTCCTAGTTGTTATAGTGATTAAGCAGTGCTGATTGGTCAGAAGATGAGGAGGAGATGAAGGAAAATGCACTACAATTTAACATAGTTCAGCTAAATCTGGATGGCATCAAACCCTGCGTCTATGGAGATATTTTATTAAACTGAAGAATAATTTTCTATAGAGCTTTTGTTACAGTTCTTAGCAGAGTTTCTGCTAGTTTCCCCTCCTCTTCCCTCTTTTACTATAGTTTCACCTCCTTCATTTATAGAAACATGAAAGGATACAAATGGAACTAAACTATATATCTGTTACATCAAATATTAAATGTATAAGACAATCTAAAGTAGGCTCCTATAGATTACTAATCAGTTTGCATGAAATGCTTTCTATAGGTGGGGCCCTTGGGCTGTATTTTATAGAGTGGCAATGCAAGTTGCATGTCAATTATGTGCTTAGCTCAATTGACTTCAGGCTAAGTAGAGTGGTGTGATCAAGCAGACTAGAGCTCCTGTTCCAAGAAGTCGCTTGCTTTTCTTGCGAGGTCGACCTTAGGTAGGCTGCAAGCTCATGCTATTCATGAGCTAGGGCTGATAGCACAATAAGCT
Source organism: Saraca asoca (assembly GCA_026873985.1). Taxonomy (NCBI): domain Eukaryota; kingdom Viridiplantae; phylum Streptophyta; class Magnoliopsida; order Fabales; family Fabaceae; genus Saraca; species Saraca asoca. The sequence goes on along the minus strand of JANHAO010014291.1, from coordinate 7,801 downwards.
GGCTTTTTACCTAGCAATCTCATGAATGGTTGTGTGGGCTTTTTTGCTGAACTTGGCTCTTTCCTAGCCTTTTTTCAGCTTATTTGGTGATGCTAAATTTTACCCATAACACTAGCCCCTTAACTCTTAGTTCGCTTAGTGGACTAGGAGTTGTAGTCTTTTGGTACGATTTTTTTATGAATTACTATGCAGTCAAGGTCTTCGATCAGTCTATCTTTTCATCTAATCCACGCCATTCCTTTCTTTATACCTGTCTCTTTTTCATAAATAAGTCTGTCTCATTTCATCTAAAACATTTATTGAAGTGGTTGAGAGTGAATTTCTAGACTCTTTAGTGAAAGCAATTTAGCCCATTATTTAAGACATGGGAGACTTCTTCTTTAGTTAGTAAGTTGAACTAATGGGAGCTTCAGATAAACCTCCTAATCCTATAGGAACCTACTTTCCCGGAGATGTATATGTGGTTTGTTGTATAGAAAGCCTTCTTAGGCAGTTCTTCCTCTTGGATTATAAGGAGAGATCTTTTCAAGATCTCTAATTATTTCCTCACGATTTTGCCATGGGATTTTATCTTGTAGGGTGGCCCTCCCCTACTTTTTTCTTGAGTTGCTCTCTTTGAGGGTTAGAGAAGGAGCCACTAACCAGGAATAGTTTTGAGAAGAAGAAGATTGAGGAGCAATAATGCTCGTTCTCTCTTCAGTTGGTAAAAATCCTCCCCACGAGGGTTTTTATTCTCTTCAGCCTTCTTGCTGACTTGTATTTTAGCTTTTTTTCGATTTGTATCTTAAGTTTTTTGATGTAATTTTACCTCGTTAAGGCTTTTTAATGAATGAAATTATTTTTGTGCTGCTTGCATCTTGTCAAATATGTATTTTGCACACCAACGAACATAATATGAATATCATAACAAAATGAAATACTTGAATAGCCAGTCAGCCAAACTCATTGATGAACAATGATTCTAAAAACATATGTTGTGTTCAAGGATAGCCGTGTTCCAATTGTGAGCACTAAGTCATGTGAGAAATGCAAGCTTGAGGTCACATGATAGTCGTGAGCTTTAGGTTGCATGCAAGCCACGAACTTGAGATTTTTGCACAATGACCTCATTGTTCAATGAGCTTTGCTCATCTTTCCTGGGCTCCCATCGGCCCACTTCATAATGCTAAGCTTCCCTTGGATTATTACTTCCTCGATTCTTAGTTCGCTTTACGAGCTAAGAAGTATATTTCTTTCTAGAAAAGTCATAGTCAAAGTTTTTAGTGTTAGCTTATTGTATTGTCACCTCAAACTTCAAATCTTTCCTTTCAGTTTGAAACTAGTTTGTGCTTTTTTATGAGCATGATTCTTAGCCATTGGCATGGTAACTCCTTTTCCTTTTTAGACCGTTCGATCTGAGGTGTCAATTGTCCCATGGATCTTTCACTGAACCTAGATTAATTTATACGGCCTGAGGAGCCTTTCTTGCTTTCTCTGTAGAATGGCTTAATTGAAGCTTCAAACAATCTTTCATGTTTCTGGTAATACAGCTTCTGGTGAAACACTTTGAGGCATGAATAGCCTATTATAGAGGACCCTGAGGTGAGAATAGCCTGCTGCACGTGACTCCTGTGGATATATCTTCATGCTAGCCACAGGGGAGTCTTACGCGGGTCTTATGTTACTCCCTCACAACCTCGCCATGCGTTGTAACCTCACCAGCCAGCCTTCTAACCCCTTTCTGAATTACTCTAGGCCTAGTTCTGGAGGAACTACCGAGTGAGGAATATAAGTAGGAGTAGGTGGGCTTGCTAGCCTTCCTGCTGGTGGAAGTTTACCTCTTGGTAGCTGATTTTCTACTTTTAACAATAGTTCTAGGCTTACTATTTTACTTCTATATTTCTCTTTTTCTAATGTAAATTTACCTCATTAGATGAGGCCTTTAAATGAAAAGAACATTTCTTCACTATTTTGCATTCTTCAAATGTATTTCTTCTATAAGAGATGGTTGAATAAGATACTGAGGTGACCAATTAGTCATTTTTAAGTGATCGAACTAGACATTTGAGTTCCTTAAAAACCAATATATGGTAGAAAGGCCATATGTAAGCTATACCTGAGATAGAGATCGTATGCGAGCTATGATCACTCAGTTGCATGAAAGTTGTGTTTCTTATAATATGACCTCATGGCTCTTTATTGAACTTAAGTGTTTAATAGTACCTTCACACCTCAGTGAGCTCTTAGCTATGTTGGATTATGAAATATCAATGAGGTAAGCTTTATGCCATCTCACCCTTAGATTGAATCCTTAGATTTTTACCTCAGGATAGGCTTTGCACTATCTCACCCCCCGGATTGCTAAGATATATTGACGAGGTAGGTTTTGCACTGTCTCACTCTTGGGTGAATCCATGGATTTTCTTTTCACTAGGATGTATCGACGAGGTAGGTTTTGTACCGTCTCACCCTTAGATGAATCCTAAGATTTTTATTTCACTATGATGTGTTAACAAGGTAGGTTTTGTATCATCTCACCCTCGGATGAATCCTTAGATCTTCATTTTGGGGAAGGCTTTGCTCTATCTCACCCCTGGATGAGCTCACGTTGTCACATCTTGGGGTAGGCTTTGTGCCATCTCACCCTCGGATAAGCTCACATTGCCATATCTAGGGGTAGGCTTTGGACTATCTCGCCCCTGAATGAGCTCGCATTGTCGTATCTCGGGGTAGGATTTGCATCATCTCACCCTCGGATGAGCTCTTAGCGAGGCAGCGGCCTTTGTCTAGGCTTTTGAGTGTATGTTAAGTCAATCAACTAAGAATAATACTGGATCTAGCAGTTTCTCTTTAATGTGACACGCCACTTAGATAACTTGGGCAAAAATCTAGAATTCTTTCATTATTTTCTTTAAGATATTACAAGATTAGAATATGGTTCTCATAGAAGACCCTTGCTCATATTCAGTGATCTACTGGGTTTGTTGAGCTTGTTGCTTCGATGGCCTCATCACATAATCTTGTAACTAACCTCTTCTAATGAGATCTTCTATAGTGTCTCTCAGTGCCTAACATTTTGCGGTATTGTGCCTAATCTCGTTATGATAGGCACAAAATTTGCTAGCATCCTAGAACTTGTCGGAAGCCCTTATAGGCCTTGGCTTTTTGAAATCTTCCCTGCTTCTTTTAGTGGCAAAGATCTTATCCTGCATGTTGAACAAGATGCTATAGCTTTCACAGTGGCCTGGATGTTAGAACCACATGCCGTTGGCCCTTTTTGCTGGTTGGTTGTTGGGGTTAGTGCTTTGATTCCCCTCACTCCTCTTTATATTATGAGGAGTGTTGGTGGTTTTGCTTTTGTGCTTAGGCTCTTCTGAGCTGAAGGTTTCTTCCCATTTGATTTGTTTGACATCTCGCTCATAGAATTTAGTTGAGGTCTTAAGTTAGGGACTTGTAAAGGCTTTTATACAATTTCCCATTTTTGCAAAGTCCTATTGCGATCATTGCTAAGATACCTTCTTAAAAGGGATTCTCTACCAAGTTAGCCTCATGCCTAAACCTGACTATGTAATCCTTCAGCAACTCGTTCTTTCGCTGGAAGATCATTGCGTGGTGGCAGGGTGGTGTGAGCTACCTCTTGAGCACTTGATATTGATCGATAAATTTCCTTTGACATTCCTCCTAACTGTTGATACTACGAGTTGGAAGGCTTCTAAAACATGTCTGAGGTATTCCTCCTAATGTTGCTAGGAAGACGCGGCATTTTATTGAAAGATTAACTATTTGGAGACCCATCCGGACATTAAATGCATCCAAGTGGTCGCAAGGATCACTATTCCCCTTGTAGAATAGAATTGTAGGAACTTTAAGGTTCTGTGGGAAAGGCTACATTTTGATCTCCATAGCAAATGGTGAGTTTTCCTCATAATGAGGTTGGTCATTTTGAGCTCAGAGGTGTTCCTCTAACTATTTTAGCCTTCAAAGAACTTCCTTCATTACTAGGTCCGGTGCTTCAAACTGTGAGCCAAAGCTTTCAGCTCATTGCGAGCCCCCAGATCATTGGGTTTTGTGATCTTCCTAAGTCTTTTTCTGGACTCCTTCACATAGCTGCTGAAGCTGTGTAAAGATTTCCTCTTACCTCTGGGCACCCTGAGCTTGTGCTTATGCTAGTGCTCTCATGGCCTCAGTTAATTCTTTTACTGTATTTTTGAGTTCTTACTTGGATTGGTGGTGAGCCATAGGGGCCAAACCATTGTTGGTACAGGTAGTAGATGAACTTGCCATATGACCTTCCAGCTGATTATTGATAGCATTAGATTTTCTGATAGCTTTTCCTTTGGCCATTACAACTGTGCAGGGGGTCAAGTTTAAAAGACAAAGAGCAACCAAAAAGTAGATGGGTCCCTCCGGGCATGCCAAAATGCTGATGGTGGTTTTTGGTTAGATCCAAATCATGTCAACAGAGGGGATTCTTTAGGGATCCAAGTCGTTTCCTGGTTGTCAGAGGGATTGAGTAGCACCGATTGGCCAAAAGACGAGGAGGAGAAGGAGGAAAATGCATGATGGTTTAATGTGGTTAAGTCAAATCCAGACGGCACCGGACCCTACGTCCACAGAGATATTTTATTAAACTAAAGAATAATTTTCTACAAAGCTTTTGTTATAGTTCTTAGTAGAGTTTCTGCTAGTATCTCCTCCTCTTCCCTCTTTTATTATAGTTTCACCTCCTCTATTTATAGAAACATGAAGGGGTACAAATGAAACTAAACTATATAACTGTTACATTAAATATTAAATATACAAGATAATCTAAAGTAGGCTTTTGCAGATCACTAATCGGTTTGCGTGAAATGCTTTCTATAGGTGGGGCCCTTGGGCTGTATTTTATAGAGTGGCAGTGCAAGTTGTATGTTGGCTATGTGCTTGGGCTCAACAGACTTCAGGCTGAGCGGAGTGGTGAGATCCAGCAGACTAGAGCTCGTATGCTGAGAGGTCACTTGCTCATCTTACGAGGTCGGCCCTAGGCAGGCTACAAGCTCGTGCTATCCGCAAGCTGGGCCTAATAGCGTAGCAAGCTGGCTTTGTACCCAATGATCTCATGAATGGTTGTGCAAGGCTTTTTCGCTGGACTTGGTTCTTTCCTAGCCCTTTTTTCAGCTCATCTGGTGATGTCAAATTTTACTTATAACAATATTAAACTTAAATCAAAATTTAATTTTTTAATCAATTATATTTTAACCATTTGATCTTAATTAAAACATGTTTTTTATCATAAAATGTTTAGAATATTTCATATTGTTAAATTTGAACTATATATTCATCTTTTTTCACTATTTTCTAATAAAAAAATTTAAATTTAGGTTGAAATGTAACATTTTTTATGTTTCAAAGGATGTCTAAGTAAGTTTTGAAATTAGATGGGAGGTACCCGTAATTTCATTTACAAATAAATGAAGTTATTTCTATAAATATCTTTTCTATAAAAATAAGCAAACCCTAAATAAGGAATATGGATGTCATCAATATCTTTAAGAAAATAAATTGAGAGTATGGATTTAGAACATAGGTAGATATACAAATATTTTTGTATTGAAATTGTAGATCACAATAAAAGAATTATAAATTTTAAAATAACAAATTGTGTCTTTTATCTATCCAAAATTGAGAAAAATTAACAATATAAAAAATTGAGGATAATAAAAATAATAAAATTGTAGTTTATCTGCACACGAATGAATCATAAAGTGATTAGTCAATACATAATGTGTGAAATTGAGCAAGGTTATGTAGACATTATTTTCAAGAAATTAAGAGGCATGGGCCTTGCCTCTCTGTCATGCCTGGATGTCTTCGCTTGAAAAGCTTCATTACACTCTTATTTTGAAATGTGGATCCTAATTTTTTTTTTTTTGAAAATTAATGGAATAAATTTAGGAAGGATGATACATAATCTCCCATTTTAAATTTATAATTTTTTATTGGGATTAAACAAAAAGAAATATGTATTTATCTTTTTCTTCAATTTACACTTTTTCAAATTCTATTTAGGATACAAAGAATGCAGAGGGGTTCCACATTTATAGGATGTATATATTTCTTATTTTTAAATTTATATTTATCTCTCTTAAAGTATCTAAGAATAAAGAAAAATATTTATATATTATAATTATAACACGTGTATTTACTTCCACCTAATAAGTGAAAGGTAATTATTATTTTTATTGTCTACATGTTAATTTTATGGAATTCATATATATTAAAAATTATATCTTTTTATTTCTAATGTATTGAAAATTATAATTACTTTTTTGCAATTGAATAGGAACCAGGATGCCTATTATGGCTAAAATATATAATAATTTCCCCAAAATAAGTTAGAATTTCAGCTTTTGATAGTTCATAGCGTCTCCTGAGAGCACCTACTCGTCCTTTCTTTTTTTTAATTGCTTGTTCGCTGTAAGGTCAAAGTCTTCCTTTTGAGAATTACTAATATTGCACCCGTGACATGCACAAATTAATAAAAATTAGAATATTAATAATAAAAAAATAAAAATTATTAAAAATAATTGATTGTTAAAATAAATTATTTACTGAGCTCATTTAAATTATTTAATATATAATTCATATATTATACAAATAATTTATATTTAGGTTTATAAAATACTATACAAATATGTATAATTTACAATATTAATGTAATTACTGAATATATAATTGAACAATAAAAAAAATATAAATAAACATACACTAATAATGTTATTTACAATTTTTTAACAAGTAATGTGAGAAAAGATAAATCTTGAAATATAGATGGATAACATTGAATGATTTCAAATAATATTAATCAAGTATTAATTTAAATAAATTAAAAAATCTCATTCATTAAATAAATTTTCGATTAGAACTATTAAAATAAGAAGAGAGACAAATGGGTGGGAAAATAATTTTCTTATATCTTGACACGTGTGAAAAAAAAGCTGAAAAAGAAAACCTATTCGAACAACGAGATAATGATATTGATTTAATTTTGATTAAATATAGTTGGAAGTAGAATTTAATTCCGTAACTTCTTCTTCTAAGAACTTTTATGCTACATCAAGTGCTAATATATCTCAAATACACTACAATATTTTCGACTTTTGGTAATGGTTAAAAATCGTTACCTAAAGTCTGAAAACGATTTTCGACCGTTCTTTTATAAAGCGTTACCTGTTCTTTTAGGTAACGGATTTTTTGGAGTTTTTGGTAATAGTTCAAAAAACCGTTGCCTCAACGATTTTTCATTTTTTATTTAGCAACGCTTTCGCACCATTGCTAAAATAAAAAAATTGTTGCCTATTAGCAACAATAGGCAATGGATTCTCACTATTGCAAAATAAAAAAATGAAAAATCGTTGCCTATTCTTCAATTATAGGCAACAGTTGATAAAAAACCATTGCCTATTGGCAACAATAGGCAATGGTTTCTCACCATTGTCAAACAAAATTGAAAAAACCATTGCTTATTGCTTAATTGTAGGCAATGATTTTTTTATTATAGGCAACATTTTTCTTTTATTATTTGGCAATGGTAAAAAATCATTGCCTATTATTGTCAATAGACAACATGTAAAAACCATTGTTAATTGATCATTGGCAACGATTTTCAAGATATAGGTAGCACTTTTATGTTGTTACTAATCATAGTCATTTATTTAATTTATATTTGTCACATATTTTTTTAAATCTAATTTGAACCATGTATAAAAAAAATTAAAACATTCATTTTATTAAAAAATAATTAAGACATTTATTTCATTAAAAAAAAGTGTTGAATACAATT
>JANHAO010014290.1:0-15394 GCA_026873985.1 Saraca asoca | reverse complement strand
GAAAAGTTGTAAATTGATAGAAGTGTAACTAGCATTTTTCTATTTTGTTAAGGTGAAAAGCAAGGGAGGAAGGTTCAACCTGTTTTAGAAGTGCACTTATAAGATCTTTCGGTCCAGAATGATTGATAAAGAGGTTCATCTGTGAGCCTGGATCAACAACTCTTTCGATCTTAACCCATACAGAATTATCAACAACAAGTGTATTCAGGTGTTAACCGATATTTTGGAGATTGCCTTTTGCCATGCCTTCCCTTGGGGAGAACATGGCTTTTCCAGTAGGATTAGTATCTTTGCTCTGTCTAGTCTGCTGGTTAGAAGAAAACCCTTAACTCACTAAAACTGATAGCGAGACATCAATGTTATCTCTTAAAGGATTCGGATGTGGAGAGGCATCAAACCTCATGCCCACATTCTGCAAACCCCAAGGGAATTTCGTGGAATCGGGATCCTGGTTACCAATATTGACTTTTAAATAAATAAAAATGCGTCCTGGATGAAACGAGCAAAGAGTAAATACATGGTCATCGAAAAGAGCGAAGCCTTGAGATTTTTCAATTTAAAAAATTATTTTGTTTAATCTCCTTAAAAATTTAGTAAAAATTGAGAGCTTTCTTGAAAACAAAAAATAATTATTCACAAATATTAACTAAATTAACAATCGCTACACTATCAACATCCATAATTCAATGAGATAATAAGCAATAATGAATAAAATCAAAATAAAGTATTAAAAGTAAAAAAGTAAAGGAAGAGAGATTCAAATACTCATTTATAACAGTTTCCATTTGAAAAACATTTTCAAGGCATACATTCATTTCAAAGTTTCAACCTAAACTCAAATCCACTAATCAAAACCTTTAAGTTTGCATAGATATTTGAAAAGGCCTCAATATATGAATTACTCAATCACAATTATTAACCTCTTTGAGATCCTCACTTAAAAAAAAAAAGAAATAAAGAGCTCAACCCCTCCTCTAACTTAGGTTAGGCTACCCCTAGGAAACTGAGAAGTGTTTAAAATATGATTACAAGGAAATTTGACAAGCACATAGCAGTTTAAAAAAAATAGAGATGAAGCGCAATCGAATTAAAATCACTCAGATTTAGCTCAAATCAATGAAATGATGAAAAGATTTAAAGAATAGATGTATATGAAAGAGATTGCTTTTAAGTAAATGTGTTTTCGCACTACAAAAATATGTGAAAAAGGTAACTATAGTAAATGAAATCAAATTTAAAAAACTAGCTATTTTGTATAATTTTGCTCGTATAATCAGAATCATGAGCAAAATCATAAATTCAAAATTTGAAAAACAAGTAGAATCTTGATTAAAATCATGGGTTTCAAAATAGAAGCATTCAATTCAAATCAAGAAAACATAGTTCAAAAATTGAGTCTGATTGTCTAAAGTTGCAAACCTTCAGTAAAGCTAAAATTGAAAGAAATTCGACTCGTAATTAGAATCAAAGGCAGGGATCGATTTGAATCACACAAAAATAGTTTAAACTTGATTTGAATTGTAAGGCATAAATGTTTGCCTTGTTCCAATAAGCATGATCACAAAACAGTGCAAAACAGCTCGATTTGAATCGTAAGTCCTAGGCAACAAAAATATTTTAAATTTTTCAGAACTTCTAATGACTTTAACAATTTTATGTCAACTTTAAAAATTTTATGTCTTATCAAAACACTCTAAAAGCTTAATTTTTAGTTAAATAAATATGGCAAAACATTTAGTACTACGTTTGAATATTTTTGGTATGATTTTTCCAAAAGATTTGTCTAGAAAACCAAAGGCAAAACTTCTAGAAATAATTTTCAAGTTTGAACTAACTCTAACAATCCTAAACCTTTATATAAGGAAACAAAAAAGGCCTAAACTAAATCTTCAAATTGAAGTCCATCGCCATTTTCAATTGAACCACTGAAAATAATCAATTAGAGCTTAATCAACATAGTTTGTTGTCATCAAAATATTATTCTACTCAATTTAGAAAATTAGGGTCTAAAGATAACAATTTCCCTCTTTTTGATGATGACAAGTAATTTTGTGGTTAGCAAATATACAAACATACACTCAAAGCCTTTAATGAAATTCATCGTGAAAAGAATCAAGGCATGACTCTCCCTAAGAATAAGACTCCTTCTTAAAATATCAACCTTACTTTAACAACATGCAATCACATATAATATCATATCCCCCAAATTATATTACTTTGTCTTTTGGCACATCAAAAAGAGAACAACAATAGAAAAACTAGCTAAAAATTTTGAAAACCACATAAAATGAATCATTTCCAAGTATAATCCATAAAAAAAATCCATCAGAGTTAAACATATGTAGCAGTCATAACACAAGAGTATTAAATGGGAAATGGGAAATGGGCCTAAGGGAATAATAAAACAACATCAAAAGCATCAAACTAGAAATCTATCGCATCTAGAGCAATGGCATCTTGGATTTTATTGAGCTAGCTCTTCATAGTGCTCCGGTGGCCGTGAAATCTCTAATCTCTACACTCATGTTGGCTTCAATGGAGTCCAATTGAGCATTTATCCATTGTTGAGATTGTTCCATTGTCCCTAGAATGTGTGTTTGCTAAATTTGCATTTGACGTAAAATGGCCAAGATCTCATTTTCAAAGCACCACCAAAACCTAACGCCAAAGCGTTACCAGCATGACTCAAAGCTGGTCTATCCTGGCTAACCTACCTACCATTCAAAAACTACATTTGCATCTGATGCAGTATCTTTTCATTCATTGTGATTATGCTATCCATATTTTCTATCTCTTTTTCCAAAGAAAGAAGCACTTTGAAATGTGTAAAGACCTCAGATAGCACCATCCCATAGAGCAGATAACTTGAAGTAGGCTTGGTGAAAAAGGTGCCCATATATAAGATGATGAGGTACTGAATGTTGATTTCCAGCCTCCTTTTCATGGCCTACATTAGAATAGTTTGTCTTTTACAATGTTTGTTGAATTTGTGTGGTGAGGCAGGATGGTCTTCATAATAGTATAGTGAAGGAGACAATCCTCCATAAATAGCCCAGTCATCATAAGCTTCTCAATGGTCACTACTGATGCTAACTTAGGGAAAAGCATTTTGATGGCTTCTTCATTGGAATAATCCTCTACATCCTTGCTAGTGATGGAATTTGACCTACCTTCCATATAAAATAGCTTACACAAAGTTTCCACATCCAAATTTATTACATTTCGCATTATAGATGTAGATAATTTCTCATTAGCTACTCCTATATTTGCATAAAACATTCTTACTAACCTAGGATAGCAAGGATCGCTATAGCATACAAAGCCTAATAGCTTGTGGTATTCAAACAAATTAAATAGCTCCAAATGGCTTTCCTTAAGAAACTTTCTATCCCAATGCTTAACAAGTATAACAGGCTTCTCTTTATACCAAGCATACCTTTCATAGGATTTAGTGTTAGGGAAGAATTTCTACTTTTCGATTGCTATATTTGTTTGGTAAGCTCATTTGTCACCAACCACCTTCAATCTCTTCTTCAAATTGTGGTTAAACGATCAATCATTTTGATTTGGTGAAAATGAGAGAGAAAGGGGTTATTTAGGAGATCTGGGTTTTTTTATTTTGGGAGAAATTTAGGAATGTAATTGGTTAAAAGTGATGGAAATAGGTAGTAAAGTGTTTTGAAAGGAAGAAATTTGGATTTAATTGGTTAGGTTTGAAGGAAATTGAGATTTAGGAAAAGGAAAGCAAAAAGGAGGTGCGATAGAAGCTATGAACTAAATTGAAAATTAGGGTGCAGGCTTTTATACTACATTTGCGATCAGAATCTCATGCCCATAAGTGCATGGGTGATTCAAATCCTGAGCATGATCATGAATGAAATGAATGGACATATTCATCTTTGATTCAAATCATTGATCATAATCATGAAGGCTAGTGAGGGCTAAATTATTCAAATCGTTATTAGAATCGTGAAACTAGCTCACCATTCGAAAACATTGCAAAAATCGACAATTCAAATTGAAAAATGAACTGTAAGAGGGTGATTTGGATCAACAGGCTCTAGAATTACCTCCATATACAAAAAATCAACACCTTTCCATAAATAAACACAGGTGCAGATCTAGTTAACTACATAGTCAATTGAACACCATGAAGAGTCAACAATGAAGAGCAAGAAACCTACAAAAAAATTTAGGGAACTCTCTGATGCTTAAGTTAGTATCAATTTAAAAGGAATAACAAAAGAAATTGTTAGGAGTAGAATTTGGTCTTGCAAAGGCAGGCCCATAGCTGCCTAACGAAAACTAAGTCTAAGCAAAGAAGGGATTCGGCTTGCTAAGACTAAGGATGCCAAGTCTCAGCTCATTAAGTCCTAGCTCGCATACGACTCGAGCTCGTTTCAGCAACCTCGAGCTTTCTGGATAGTGATGATCCCACATCAAGAATCTCGGCTCGTGAGGTAAAGTGTCTTGCTTGGCAAAAGCCCTATGGTAAGACACTTGGTCTAGCAAAATGGAGTACTGGATGAGATTACATCAGCTCATCATAACTAAGCAAAATTATGGGACCCATTCATAGAAAGCAACCTACAGAAGAAGATTTGCAAGAGTTTTATCTACTTTGTACATTTAATATTGATGTAATATTTTTATAACATGTAAAATTACATTTGAAACCTTCTCTCCTCTCTAAATAGAAGGAAGGAGATCATCATAAAGGGGAGGAAAGGCCGAAATAGTTAAAGCAAAAGCTCTATAAATTTTCTTTCAGTTTAATAAAAATACTACCATGGATATAGGGTCTGATACCACTTGAATTTGGTCGAACCACAGGACACTGTCCGCTATTGCTCATCCTCCTCTCCACCATCTTCGTCTCTCCTTCCATCTACTAGATTACAGTTTGAGTCCTAATAGAACCTCTTCTGTTGGTTGGATTCTAGCAGAACCAAAATCTACCATCAATAGAAATTTAGTCAAAATAACAAAATCAAAAGATATAACTTGAGAACCAAGCAATTGAAGGGACTTGGATCAAGTGAGTTACTTTTCCAAAAGATTCAATATACCCAATTCTCTTCTAATAAATGCAAAACAGTTTTCATCTAGAGGTTTTGTAAAAAATATAAGCAAGTTAAAAATCAGTTTATACAAATTCAAGAGTAATGTCTCCCCTTTGAACATGATTTCTAATGAAATAATGCCTTAACTCAATATGCTTGGATCTTGAGTGCATAATAGGGGTTTTTGGTGACGTTAATGACACTGATATTATTGCACTTAATCATAATTTTCTCAAAATTCAAATCATAGTCTGATAATTATTGTCTCATCCAAAGGATTTGAGCATAACAACTACTGAAGGTTTTATATTATGTTTTAGTAGTGGATAAAGCTACACTATTTTGTTTCTTACTATGCCATGATACTAGAGAATGGCCAAAAAATTGGTATGCCCCACTAGTGCTCTTTTGATCCATTTTACTTCCAATGAAGTCGGCATCAGAATAACCTACCAAACAGCTAAAGTTTGCTTTAAGATACCACAAGCCCATATAAGGCGAGCCTACAAGGTATTCAAGGATTCTTTCAATAGCAATCAATTGTGATTCCTTAGGATTATATTAGAACCTTACACAAATACACACACTAAGCATAATATCGGGTGTGCTTGTAGTAAGATAAAGCAAACTGCCTATCTTAATCTATACATAGTAACATTATTCTTTTTTTCTCCTTTATCAAGATCAAGTTTAGTGGAGACACTCACAGAAGTACCAAAAGGTTTAAAAGATACCATGTCAAATCTTTTCAACAACTCCTTTGTATATTTGGTTTGGTTTGTGAATATTCCATCCTTTGATTACTTGATTTGAAGACCAAGGAAATAGTTGAGCTCACCCCTCATTAACATTTGAAATTCACCTTACATTATCTCAGCAAATTCTTTGCACAAGTTTTTATTAGTAATACCAAAAATAATAGCATCAATATATATTTGTACTAAGAGGATATCATTTCCTTCATGCTTTATAAACAGTGTGATGTTAACTTTACCTCTTGAAAAATCATTTTCTAAAAGGAATTTACATAAGCACTTAAACCAAGCTCTAAGAGCTTATTTGAGACCATAAAGAGCCTCTTTAAGCTTAAATACATAGTTTGGACAAAGGTAATTTTCAAAACTAGAAGGTTGTTCAATATAAACCTCTTCCATGATCAAACCATTCAAGAAGGCACTTTTAACATCCATTTGATAAAGTTTGAAATCCTTAATGCAAGCATATGCTAAGAACGTTCTAATAGCCTCTAATCTTGCTATTGGCATATAAGTTTCAATGAAGTCAATACCTTCCTCTCTGTTGTAGCCTTTAGCAACCAATCGGGCTTTGTTTCTAAGTATGACACCATTTTCATTGAGTTTGTTCCTAAAAATCCATTTAGTTTCTACAATAATGTGATCTATTGGTCTTGGCAGAAGATGCCAAACTTGGTTTCTTTTAAATTAATTTAATTCCTCTTGCATTGCCAAGAGTCAATGCTTATTTTTTATAGCATTATCAATAGGTTTAGGTTCAAACTGAGATAAAAAGGCTCAATGATCGCAAATGTCCCTTAAAGAATTATGTGTATCCTTTGAGAGGAATCTTTAATCATTATCTCCTTAAGATGGCTCTCCATGATCTTTCAAGCTTTTTGTGGGTGGCTAGACAACACCATATTGAATGTTGGAGGAGCTCTATCATTTTCCTTGTCATCCTTATCTCCTCTATCCTTAACTCTTTCTTAAAGTTCATTTGAATCTTTTCAAGAAAGCTAAGAGTCCACTTGCTTATCATCATAAAAAATTCTATGAACATTTGGAGTAGATTCATCAAAAACATGGATGGATTCATTTATTAGTAACGTTCTCTTGTTATACATTCAATAAGTTTTACTAGTAGAAGAATACCTAATGAATAATGTTTTATCAAATTTGGCATCAAATTTATCTAGATTATCTTTGTCATTATTATGCATAAAAATTTATCGCCAAAACTTGAAAATGTGACACATTGGGCTTTCTTCCAAAATACCATTCATAGGGGGTTTTCTTAATAATTGACCTTATCAAGGCACGACTTATAACATAGCATGTGGTATTAATCATATTGCCCAAAATGACTATGGAATAGCACTATCATTAAGCATAGTCCTAACCATTTCTTCTAGGCATCTATTTTTCATGTCAACAACTCCATTTTGTTGAAGAGTTCTAGGTAAGGAGAAGTTGTGACCTATCCTATTCTCAATGCAATAATAAGTAAACTCATAGTTATTAAACTCTCCACCATGATCACTTTTTATACTAACTATTGCTATTGTTGATCCTTTTTCATTTTGGATAATTTTATCAAGCTTACTAAAAGCTTGAAAGGTATCACTCTTATGAGTAAGAAACAATGTCCACTTGAATCTTAAAATTTCATCAACAATCACAAGCATGTAGTAGTTTCCACCATGGCTTCTAACTCTTGAAGGACTAATCAAGCCTATGTGAAGTAATGGAAACAGTCTTAATTTAGAAATATAGTTTTTATGTTTAAAAGAAGATTTTACTTGTTTTCTCTTTTGACATGCATCACAAAGCTTATCTTTGAAGAATTTAATCTTAGACAAACCAACAACTAGATTATTTTTAGACATTTTTCCTATCAAGTCAATGTCAACATGCGCAAGTCTTTTTTGTCAAATCCATGAATTATTATTCAAGCTAACTAAACATTTTGAATCTATAGTAGGCTTATAATCTATATCAATTATATAAATATTATTAATTTTTTTACCTACTATCTTAATTTGCTTATCATTAATATTCTCAATTATGCAACAATTTGAGTCAAAGGTAACTTTATTCCCTTTATCATAAAATTGACTAATGCTAAGCAAATTTTGCTTTAAACCTTTAATCAGTAACATATTTTCCATGTAAGAATTAGGATTTTTACCAACTCTTCCTTTGCCTATAATCTTTCCTTTGGTGTTATCCTTAAATTTTAAGTGTCAGCTATCTAATGGAGTAATCAAGAAAAACTTGGACTTGTCACCCTTTATGTGTAGGGAGCATCCATTATCCAAGAATCACAAGTCACTTCAAGATCTCTTGCACACCTACACAAAAAAAAAAAATCATTTATTTGAAGTTAGTACGAAGTAGTCTTGAGTCTACTAAGGTTAGTAGATTTAGGGAAAAAACTTTAGGAACACAAATAAGCTTTTTGGCAACATTTGGAACATAAGTATTCCTCTTATGGACACAAGAGTGAATGTTGTAGCCTTTGTGCCCACAATAGTGGCACATTATGTATGGTTGGTTTCTCATTGTTTTTCTAGCAAAGAGGTTTTTGTAAAAAGATTTTGGCACACTTGAAACATAGATAAGATCCTTTTTGTTAAAACCATATCTTTGACTTCCAAGGAGTGTGTTGAGTGATTTCTTGAAATTTATGAAATTTTCCAGAGCTTTATTGAAATTATTAATTTTGATTTTAAGAGCGTCACAAATAGTATAAACTTGGGATGACACTTTAAGGCTTTCATTTTCTTTCTTTAATTCATCAATCTCTTTTTGTAAAACCTCAATATTACTTTCAGAAAAGGCAATGATCTTCTTAGAAAGAGTATTATTTTTTCTTTGCCTTAAATAGGTCATCATAGAATTCATTATATCACTCATCAAAATCATCATTGGAGTGTACTGAGTTGTTGTCATATACCCCTATATCATTGCCTCCCATGGCCATAAGGCATAGAAAGGCATCTTCATCTTTTTCCTCCTCACAAGTTAAGTCATCATTCTCATCTCCCCAAGTGGCAAGATGAGCTCTCTTGATTGACTACTTGTTCTTTTTCCTTTCATTTTTGAAGAGCCTTTTGAGATAGACAGGGCACTTCAGTTTGATATAGCTTAACTTTTTGCATTCAAAGCACGTAGGAGTAGAGGAGTTGCTTTGCTCTCCTTTGTTGTCATTTCTTATAGGATAGGGGCCTTTCCTTCAACCACTAGACTTATGTACCTCCATAAACCTTTTTTATTTCTTGGTTAGAAAGGAAACATTATCTTATTATTGAGGTCATCCAAAGTTTCAATATCATCCTCTTCATCATCTAATGTTGCAACAACTTTAAATGCCAAATTCTTTCTCATCCTATCATCATCATTCTTGTAGTATCTTTTTAGCTCCATTTCATAGTCCTCCAAGTTCCCAAACTACTCTTGAAGGGAAGGCATAACAATCTTTATAGATTCCTTGATGGCAATAATTTTAGGCTGCCATTCAATGGTTAGGGACTGAGGTAGTTACACCTAATACCAAGAGTTAAGCTTTGATGCCAATGGTAATTATGGATTCCACCAATAGGAGGTGAATTGGTTTTAGGATTTTTCAATTTCAAAAATCATTTTGTTTAATCCTCTTGAAAACTTAGTAAAAACTGAGAGTTATTTTGGAAATAAGAAATGATTGTCCACAAATAATAACTAAACTAACAACCACCACAATATCAACAATTTAATGAGATAATAAGCAATAATGAATCAAAGCAAAGTAAAGTGTTGAAAGAAAAAAAGTAAGGGAAAAGAGAATCAAATGCTCATTTATAGTGGTTCCCCCCCTTGAAAAACGTTTTCAAGATGTATATTTACTTCCAAGTGATAACCCAAGCTCAAATACACTAATCAAAACCTCCAAGTTTGCATAGGCACTTGAAGAAGCCTTAATACACCAATTACTCAACTATAATTGTTAACCTCTTTGAAATCCTCACTTAAAGAAAAGAAATAGAGAGCTCAACTACTCTTCTACCCTAGTTAGGCTACCCCTGGAAACTCCAAAGTGTTTAAGATTTGATTATAAGGAAATTTGGCAAGAACACAACAATTCCAAAAATACAGATATGAGGCACAATAGGATTAGGATCACTCAGATTTAGCACAAATCAATGAAAGGATGAAAAGATTTGAAGAATAGATGTATATGAAAAAGTTTGCCTTTCAATATAAGTGTTTTTGCACTATGAAAATGTGTGAAATAAGTATTTATAGTAAATGAAATCACACTTTAAAAACTAGCCATTATGTTCAATTCTGCTTGTGCGATTAGAATCATGAGCAAGATTATGAATTCAAATTTTGAAAAATATCTAGAATCGCAATTACAATCATGGGTTTCAAAATAGAAGCATTCAATTTGACCTGAGAAAAACAATTCCAAAATCAAGGTTGATCATCTGAAGTTGCAAACCTTCGATAAGGTCAAAATTGAACTTAATTTGACTCACAAATCAAAGATAGGGATCAATTTGAATCACACAAAAACAATTCAAAACTCAATTTGAATCGCAAGGCATGAAGGTTTGCCCTATTCCAATGAGCATGATCACAAAAACAATGTAAAATAACTTGATTCGAATCATGAGTCCTAGGCAAGAAAAAATTTTAAGTTTTTCAAGACTTCCAATGACTTTAAAAATTTTATGCCTTATCAAAACACCCCAAAAACTTAACTTCTAGTCAAATAAATGTGGCAAAATATTTAGTACTAAGTTGGAATGTTTTTGGTATGATTTTTCTAAAAGATTTGTTTACAAAACCAAAGGCAAAACTTTTGAAAATCATTTTCAAGTTTGAGTTAATTCCAACAATCCCAAACCTTTACACAATGTAACAAAAAAGGCCTAAACTAAATCTTCAACTTGAAGTCCATGGCCATTTTCAATTAAATCACTAAAAATAATCAATTAAACTTTAACCAAAATAGTTTTTTTGTCAATAAAATATCAGTTTGCTTAATTTAGAAAATTAAGAACTAAGAATAACATTATTTGTTGCCCATAACTTGATAGAATTAAATAAATTAAGAAGAATATAGATGATCTGTCTAATCCAACCAAGGAGCCTATGCATGGAGGCAATGTATACTTCTAGGGCCAGCTACTTCACTTTACTTCACTTTGGTCACATACTTTAAGTTCAGTAATTTGCTACATTTAACCCCTCATGTATAATTATAAAAAAATAATTTAATTTATTTAAAATTGAATTCTTACAAAAAAATATATCTAAAATGAATTAAATTCTAATATATTAATATAATAAAATGAGGGATAAATTATCACAATGATCCCAATCAAACTTTCAAATTTAACCATTTTACTTGAATTGGTAGGATAGTTGATTACTAGTTTTTTAAGAAATGACACATTTCGTTTCCTTTTTAAAAAAATATTTCACACTCAGTGGCAGACATAGAATTTAGAACGAGTAGGGGCTAATGAATCAAAGTAATAGTATCTATTTGAAATATAATATATAAAAAAAATAAAAGACAATAAATTGGATATATTTTTAAAAAACATAAATTTATTAAAATATAATATTGTAACATTTAGATAAAAAAAATTTTAATTGAATCAAATATAGTAACATAACATTTACATAAATTATATTTGTGATGATCACATTTTAAACATGTTAAAATTTCTAAAAATATATGATTTCATAAATAAAATGCCTCTATAACTTCTTGTTAGTAAAATAATCTCTTGGATCGTGTTATCAAATTGCCATAGTAATGTTTTATTTTATTTTTTTAGAATAACTTGAAAATTGATGGAGTGAACCTTTTCTCATGCAATTCCCACTAACAAGGCTTTAGCTCTAAATTTTAGGGGCATTGCTTTTGCAAAACATTCAAGGGATCTTTAGCTCCAACTATTCCAAATTAGGGAAAAAAAATTGAGTGGGGGCTTGAGCCCTACTGGGCACCATGTGGGTCCACTCCTATTCACACTAAATTATAAATAGATTCTTCCAATTACTGTTAGCATGCAACATAGTTAAGAAAAAAGTAACTTCAGTACATTAATGTTAATAACTTACTATACAATATAAAAGCTTGTGCTTCATATGTATAGACTTAATTAACAAACTTACTATACTTGAAAGCTTGTGAAGACATATATTTCAAAACTTTTCTCTCTTCCCTCTCTACTCATGAGCACCAGTTTTGTCTTGTTGCCTTTTTCTTGTGGATAGATTTTATTCCCAAACCTCTGCAGTTCCTTCTCAAGCTTCTACCATGGATGCTCCTTTTACCTTTGTTGAAGAAGAAGGATTTTGTTTGTCAGTTTGAAATTTCAACTTTTTTTGGAAATTGCTCAAGCAAATCTAATGGATAGTGTCACCTTCAACTAGAATCTGAAAACTGCTATCTACTAATACACCGTAACTATGATGGAGGAAGTCTTCTTGCCTCTATTGTCCGAAGCATCTTGCAATGACTTTCTTAGACTTCCTTACAGTTGCTTGAGGAGATTTGCTTCATAGTACATATAACTGCCACTCCCACTAGATTAGCCAGAGTACTTTCTTATAATATCTCTGATACGAAGAATTACTTGATAGAGCCATGGTGCAGTTTCTTTAACTTTCTTAACTATTGCATTCAACATAAAAATAGCCCAACCAATGATAAAAACAAGCCCTAGTGATGGCAAGAACATTGTAAGAAGCTGTTCAATAATAAGAGTTCCAAATAATGGACTGAATCTATTAATAATTTTGAGTTTAAATTCATTAGTTCACCATGAAAGTTTGAATTCTACCCACAAGACTAAGGCATACAAGGACCCAGCAAAACAAAAGGCTACAATAAAGCTTCTATACTTTTCAAAAAGAGATTTCTCTTCCCTATGATATCGGTATCCTAAACAACCTCCTAAAAATGCAATCACCATTATTATGAGATGATGCTTTTGCAATGCCCTGAATTTTCTAAAATTAATTTTGAAAATAAAATGACTTTCTGAAGAATCTAAAAAGGTGAATTCAAAAATTTCAAGAGTTTCGAAACTATTAATTCTGAGATACAAAGTGTCCAGATATAGTAGAAATAAATTATATAAATTTTAGGAATCCTCTTAAACTAGAAAATTCCATTTCGAATGCTTATAAAATACAGGTATCTAGTAAACACAAACTTATAGTCATTATGGAAATAACTAATTTAATTAATTTGTGTGAAAGTTTCTTGACTATTGATGATCAGTAAGTATGTTAAATTTGAACTTGAAATTAAGGAAATAGGAAAAGAAAACTAGCTAAAGAAAAGTCAAAGGAGAGAGTTGACTCCATTGCCCATTTTGCCTTCAAAGGCTAGCTCCCTTTTATTTTCCCTAGCCCTTCCCTGATTGGATTCATGTAGAACTCTTTATCTTCAACTTGGAAGTTCTCACTCTATACCTCTCTCTCTCTCTCTTCAAGTAAGCATTCATTGTTTCATGTTAATTTCTCATATTTTTGTTGCTAATTCCTTTCTTCTTCCTCTTCAATTCGGTATAAAAATCATGTTGATTCATTAAGAATAATATAACTCATGAATTTTTGAATCTAAAGTTACTATTCATGTCATTGTTCACTTCAAGAACTCATATGAATTTTTGAAGTTTTACAACTTAAATTTTTTATATCTAGCTTGTTTTTATAGAACTAAACTATAATCTTATAGTGTTTGATTGCTTGATGAAAGAAAAACCTTAAAAAAATTCAATAACCTAACATGCTTTTCTCCTTTGTTCATGAGAAGCGTTGAAGAATTCTTATGGATCTTTTTGATATCCTTGTTTCAACTCTTTAGTTAAGTGATTCTTACTTTTCTTGTGAGTTATAATATAACTAATTGGATGTGAATTCTTGAATTATTGATTATGATAAGGAAAATGGGTATAGTATAGTCTTATAGCTTAGTTTGAATTTGATTGGAATTGTTGAAATAAATATGGTGCTATGTTTGAAAAAGCTTGAATTCATGCTTGTTTAAGCTTCTAAAACAATAGTATATTAATCCTTTATGATTTGGCAGAGGGTGAATGGTGCTTCCCCTACTTGCTATTCTTTTTCATTTCTAGAGCTCACTGGTCGAATCACTATATTTACACTAGTTCCACAATCATACCCACAAAAATCGAGCAATATTGTGTCTTAAGATTTGAATCAAAGATTTAACTAGTTTCTTGTGATTTGAATTAACCCTTCCAACCTTATTTTTTGATTTTGATCATGATTTTGATCGAGTACATATTTTGGACTTCCTAAAAGTTTGCAATTTTGGGCAAGCAGATCACATTTTTGCACTGAATCCTCTCGAGTCAAATCAAAACCTTTCCATTTAAATTCCATGATTCTAATTGCGATTCTACTTGAATTTCAAACATGATCATGCTTGTGATTCTGATCATACCACCAGGTTTACACATTTAAACAGCTTAAACTCACTTCTTTTTAAGACAATTCTCATTTTCTTGATCTAACATCATATAGTTTCCATCCATTTCCAATATAATCATCAATAAGTCCTAATTGAGCCAACTCATAAGTTAATATGAGTCAATCAACAAATTATTTATATATTAATGCTATAGTAAAAATCTTGATAATTATTGGAATATGTAATTGTGATTTGGAATGTGAATTATATAATACATTTGTTACGAGATATGATACTATTTCAAATCTTGAAAATTTCCTATAAGATATGAGACTATGAGTGATAATGTTAAGAAGTGATTGATAAGATGAGACAGTACAACATTTCTAGCCTTTGGCAACACTTAACTCAGTAACAGTTAAAAACTGTTGCCTATAACTAGAACAGGCAATAGTTTTTTGTATTGTTGTCTTTACTCATAATTTTAAGCAACAATCACTTAAAACTATTGCTATAAATATAATAGACAATACTTTTTTAAGTGTTGCAAAAATTTGAGTAATTGGTAACACTTAAATTGTGTTGCCAAATAAATGTTTTTACAAAAGTTTTATAATATTTAATGTGATTATTTTAATTTTATAAGTTTTCTTTTTTTCCTTTTGTTAAAATGCTTTTCCTGTGCATTCTATTCTTCCCTCCACCATTTTTCCTCTTTTCCCTGTCTGCTCTCTTGCGTTCCAACCATAGCCACTCTTCTGATTTTGATTTCGCTTCTGCTTGTGATTGTGTTGCTGCTTGTTCTGCTACTGCTTCTACTTCTGTTGGTGCTGCATCTACTTCTACTTCTTCTACCTCTACTTCTTCTACTTCTACTTGTGCTTCTACTTTTTCTACCTCTACTTGTGCGATTTTGCTAAGTTCTCTAGTATATATTGAGTTAGGGATCCAGCCCACGCAAAAAAATGTTAAGGTAAGTATTTTATTTTGTGTTTGGTTGAATTTTCTACTTTGTGGACTTTATTTTGATGATAACTGAGAGGGTGCTATTAGGCTTTCATGGCTTTCAATGAAATTAGAACTAATGAAAACACAAATTGATGATGTTTGATTTCATGAAATTAGATGAATTAGAGATAGACCTGTTT
>JANHAO010014289.1:0-15409 GCA_026873985.1 Saraca asoca | reverse complement strand
GATTTTTTGAACCCTTGTATCTATTCGTAAATTGTATGAACAATTTCTGAATATGATTACTAATACTAAGCTTTCTTTTGTTATGTAGAAACACCCACCGTCTGTACACTATCAACCTGTCATAAATCTTATGAAAGGCCTAACACTCTAGTCCTTCATTCAAAAGAGGCCCCCCAGAGCTTAATCCAGAGAAGAATTGACGAACACTCACTAGTTGAGCTGAGGGCTCGCTGAGGTGTGGAAACGCTCGAAAATAACTCACCAATTGAACTGAGGGCTCGCTGAAGTGTGGAGATGTTCCAAAACAAACTCTTGGGCACAAAATTACCCTGGCCACAAGATCGGCCACCCCTTTGGGCACAAGATCGTCCCGACCATAAGATCGGTCACCCTTTACTTTGGGCACAAGATCGCCCCGACCACAAGATCGGCCACCCCTTTGGGCACAAGATCGCCCTGACCACAAGATCGATCACCCTTTACTTTGGACATAAGATTGCCCCAACCATAAGATCGGCCACCCCTTTGGGCACAAGATCACCCCGACCACAAGATCGGTCACCCTTTACCTTGGGCACAAGATTGCCCTGGCCATAAGATTGGCCACCCTTTTGGGCACAAGATTGCCTCGGCCACAAAATCGGTCCAAGCACAAGATCGCTCACCCCTCTACTTCACAACTCCCATGCGAACTCAATTAAGTCACAACTTTCATGCGCACTTATCTACTTGGCCACAAGATTGACTTGAGCACAAGATCTCTCACCCCTCTGCTTCGCAGCTCCCATGCAAACTCAATTAAGTCGCAGCTTTCATGCGCACTTATCTATTTGGCCACAAGGTGGCTCGAGCACGAGATCGCTCATCTGTTCATTTCACAGCCCTCATGCGGATTAAATCGATTTATGGTTCTCATGTGAACCTATCATTCTATTACTTAATGATTCCTGCATTAATGTGATCATTCATTTAGCCACAGAATCAGCCCAGGTATGAAACCACTCCAATTCACAACTAATGTCATCTTCTGACTACGCATAGGTCACATAAATGGTTTAAACCAAAGCGATTGCGAAAGAAAGCAAGGGTGAACAGGAGATTGTAGAAAGGCAAATTTATTCGTTAAAAGACCTCAACGAGGTGTATTTACATCAAAAAGCTCTGAATGGAAAAAAAGGCAGAATACATTGAATAACCCTAAGTACAAGTTAGTTGAAGAGCAAAAGAAGTCAAAAGAAAAAAGAAAGAAAAAAGAAAAGAGAGAGAGGAAAAGGAAGAAGCTCGCCGTGGATGGCCACGTTTTGAAGATCGACACGCAGCCTTTCTCTTTCCAGTGCATAATCAACGACAGTACTGCACCCCTTCTACCCTCAACCGCTTGCTCCTCTTGAAGAAATCTAATCAACAAACCTCAGGAGCTTTGCTGGCTGAGCAATTGCCTCACGACGGAGTCGAGAGGACACAATCTGGGATCCATGTAAGATCCTTCCACATTACCAGAGAAGATAAGTCTTCCAAATCACATATGCAGCAGACGATACACGCCTCCGGAAAGGGCTAGAAACTTAGCGACGGCTTATCGGCATATTCCATAGTTTGTTCTGTGTGGAAGAACCGAAGGATAGGCTCTCCCTTAAATAGAGCAAGAAACGGCTCATCAAATGGTCCAGATTCATCCCCCTCAACCACCCGCATTAATGGCCTCAAAAAAGACTCAACTAGTGCGATCATAATTATTAGGTGTGTATCATCAGAAGTGAGATCTGGTGAAAATAAAGCGATAAGTTTTGAAAAGAGGGATTTCGACTTATTGGGAGCCAAAAGGTCTCAACTCCCAGCCCGCTGCGCGAGCTGAAAGTTGGGGGGCTGATGTTATATACAAAAATTGGCCCAGAAAGAGAAGCAATGGACTCAGGCTCGTCGTAGTATGGAGATCGTCGGGCACGCAACTCTTCCCCAGAGAGCCTCGTCATAGCAAGTTGTACCTCATTGGATAGTGGCCCGGCAAGATAGCCACGAGGACAGTCAACCTTCTTACAGGAGCTTGCTACCCCTTTGCAACAGCACCAAGCAACAGCTACAACCTAAAGTCTATGGTTGCCAGGGGGCCCCCACCTCCACAACCTATGTTCTGCAACAATCATAATGTAGCCCTTTATTGTCTTTTCCATTTATGGTTTGATGTAACATAATTGTAGCTTGTAATTAATGCTTGAATCCCTCCTCTTTCTATAAATAGGACGACCTTGTAAGAAGAAAGGAGAGAGATCAAGATGATATGCTAAAACTCTGCCAAAATAGATTGAAACTATGCCAATATATCATATAATCAGTGGACTTAGGGTCCAGTAAGATATGGATTTGGCCGAACCACGTTAAACCAAGCGTATTCTTCTCTGCTCTTCTTTTTACTTCATTTTCATTCAGTTATTCTGTCATATCCAAACCAGACACAGGCTTGGGATCCCGAAGAATCCCCCCGTTGGCCGAAGTTTGGAGCATAATCAAAATTTGACGTCAACAGTAAATGAGTTAAGAATAATAACGGTATCTGAGTCAATGAATTAGGGTTCATGTTAGTAGATCTTAATAGGGAGAGTCATTAATTCACAATAACATTTCAAGCAAAGTAGGTTTTTTTATATCACAGACCCGACTAATAAAAAGTGACTTATAGTTCTTCGAGAGAAGAAATAGATTACTAGTGATAGAGAAGAAGAAGAGATAAGTAATAATATTGAGGAGATCCCTCCTTTCTTTTTAAGACTACCTCTGGTGAATAACAAAGACAACTTGGAGGAGTTCTACATGCGAGATGATCATGATGAAAAGATATGGGTTGAAGATCTTCCTAAAAAAATAATTAGAAAAAATTGAAGGTAGTTGATTTTGTTTATTGGCAACTATATATAAAATTTTAAGTTTAGATGATTATACTTGATATATTATGTGTTTATTGTGTGTGTGTTTATTCTTAATTAGATGTATAATTATACTTGATTATGTGTTTATTAGTAGAAACTACCTCTAATTTTCAAAGTGGCTAGAATTTAACTGAGCACTAATCACATGAAATCTATTGAATTTGATGATCTTGTTTTTGTTGAAGTTACATCTATTAGATAAATTGAGGTATACAATTTCTTTCAGGTAATTGATTGTGTTTATTGCATATAGGCAACTTATATATAATTTTTAGTTTAAATGTCTATTATTTGATATATTATATGTTTATTATATATGTGTTTATTCTTAATTAGATGCTTAATTTACTTGATTGTATGTTTATTGGTAGAAACTGCATCTAATTTTTAGAGAATGACTAGAATTCAGTTGAGCATCAATCATATTAAGCCTTCTGAATTAGGTAATCCTATTTTTGATAAAGCCATACCTATTAAATAAAGTGAGGTATGCAATTTCTTTCAATTAATTGATTATGTGTCTGTGTGTGAGAAAATATATATAATTTTTAATTTAGATATCTATTACTTGATATATTATGTGTTTATTCTCACTTGAATTATATATATAAAAATACAGATTGAATATGACAATACTTGAAATATTTTTTTATCTAAAGCTCTTATTAATGTTAAAAAATTGTACTATAAGAGAATGTTTAATTGAAGAAGAAGTACAATTGATAAAATTTAATTAAAAAATAAATAAAATGATTGTATAAATTTATTATTAAAATGACATATTTTGATGTTAATTTAATTTTATAATATCTTAAATTTTTTGTTGATCAAATTAAAAAATAATTGAAGTTGTTAAAATTGAGATTGTATTAGATGATTATATATTTTAATTTGATGACTGTTTCTATTAAAATGTAAAACAACAATGATTTCTGTAAAAATGTAACTAATTAACAACAAAATTTTATAAATATAGCTAATATAAAAAAAAAATTCAGGAAAACGAGATTGATCTTTTAACACATGTATCATGGAATGTCCAAATGACGAGAGCGCCTCACGCTAGGCAAGGAGCGGGGTAACAACGAAGAAATCCTCCGAATTATGATGACTCCAGCAAATGTGCTTTTCCACGGTCATGAAAAGGTCACGTACTATGTATTTTGCACGTGAGTGGTTGTTGGCTCCAACGAGTGAAGATCGCACTTCCACGTCCATCCTTGCTACATTTTGCTCCATCACTCATTTTATTATGCTCCCTCTAACTACTTCAGCCACCCTTTCATAATCATTTCCCTTCCATTTTCTTTTCCATTTTTCTCTATTAAATTAGAATCTACTACCATCTATAAATGTATGCTTTCCCTTTATCTCTCAGAATTGCACAACATTAGATAAAGAGAGATAAAGTGAATAGGTGCAATGGACGTAGAGAGAGTGCAAGCCATTGCTACCTTATCATTCAGTTCTAACACAATCCCAGAAGATTTCGTAAGGCCAGAGCAAGAACAACCTTCGATAACCACGTATCAAGGGCCTGTACCTGATATACCCACAATCGACCTTTGTGATCCTGACCAACAAAACCTGGTTCAGCTGATTGCTAAGGCTAGCCAAGAGTGGGGCATATTTCAAGTGGTCAATCATGGCATACCCAATGAGATAGTGAAAAAGCTGCAGAGTGTTGGGAAAGAGTTCTTTGAGCTTCCACAAGAAGAGAAGGAAAAGATTGCTAAGCCACAAGGTCATCAGGGCGTTGAAGGCTACGGAACAAAGCTCCAGAAAGATTTGCAGGGAAAGAAAGCCTGGGTTGACCATCTTTTCCATAGGATATGGCCTCCTTCACGTATCAACTTTCACTTTTGGCCTAAGAACCCTCCATCTTACAGGTTCTCATCACAGTCTCCACGTATAAAACAACAAAATGCTACTATAAGCAAATAAGATACGCATACCCTCACACTTCTCACCGGTCACTGTCTACATTAAAACAGATTGTGACATGCGTATAAGTGTGAGGAATTAACATGAATGGTGTTTGATTTCATTGTTTTTTATATTGTGTTTTAGTTTGCAATGGGTTGTTTTTAATGCAGAGAGGCGAATGAAGAATACGCAAAGTATATGCGTGAGGTGGCTGAGAAGCTGCTTAAGTGCCTGTCTTTGGGATTAGGGTTAGAAGGGCATGTAATGAAGGAGGCAATGGGAGGAGAGGAGTTGGAATACATGATGAAAATAAATTATTACCCACCATGTCCTCGACCTGATCTGGCACTTGGAGTCACTGCACACACAGATCTATCTGCACTCACTATTCTTGTGCCTAACGAGGTTCCAGGACTCCAAGTCCTCAAGGATGGCCATTGGATTGACGCTAAGTATATCTCCAATGCTTTGATTATTCACATCGGTGACCAAATTGAGGTTTTCTTTCTTTACCCTTTTATGTTTTCTCGTTTTCTTTTATATATTCTGTTGTTGGTTTTGTGGCACCTGAGTGAAAATTTGCAAGTAAAATTATGGGATGCCGTGGGGGGCAGGAATATAAAAGCCTTTTTTGACACTGAAAGAAACACATTCCAGATGAATTGGAGTTCTAAGTTGTGAAAATGACAGCTCTGACGGGCCTACCGGCAAATAGACAAACCAAGAATCTATATTCCTCTCTTGTATTTTACGTACAACGGTGGGGATGTCGTATCCAAAACTGTAACAAAATAGGACCGTTGCTTTGCCTTGGATGAATCCGTCCCCCCCCCCCCTTTTTTTTTTTTGGAAAGATAGAAATATAATTTTTTATTTTAAAATTTATTATTTTAATATAAAAATTATTTATTATTTTTTTAAATTCACATCTTCTTAAAAGAAATCCATATTCTGTTTTTGGATTTTCTGAATTCCACAATTTTACCCCGAAGGCATTTTGCTTTATTTTTGAAATAAAAAAAGCTTCAAAATTAAATGAGAGGTATTCTGACCATCCTTTCGTTCCAGGAAATCTCTGGATATACTCGGTAGGGAGAAAGAGTCAGAAGATTGCACAATAAAGTACTTGTGGGATTTTGACTAAATGAACATATTAGTTTATTGATTAATATATTATTTTAGTCTCCTAGGCATGTGGATATTTTTAATTTAATCTGTATTTATTTTTTATTTTTCATTTGATCTTTTGCAGATTTAATTAGATTTCTCTTTATTCACTTGTCTTTAAATTTATTAATAAAATAAGTGGCATAGAAGCTTAAAACCTGATTGATGATCTCTAATGCTTACATAATACTATCTATATTATAAATTTTCTTTTTTACAACTTTAATTATGTAAGATAATCACTTTAATTTTTTTTATTATTTAATATATATTATTTTAATCTATATAAATATTTAATCTTCTTATATAAGATATATTCAATATTCATAATAATATCACGTAAGATTTCAAATTTTTAAAATTTTATTTTATTTAATAGGATGTGAAGTAAATGAATAAAAGCATTTAATTAAAGAATCTGAATCTGTTATATGTTAAATTGGGAATGAAGATCAAATAAAACTAAATTAATAAAATTTATATTTATGAAGGATTAAAATAATGTTTTATTCTAATTTATTCAAATCAAAAGGATAGTTTTTCTTCCGTACACTCTTCTTCCTTTTTTTTTTTTTTTTACTTGTAAATTTTATGAAATTTTTTTTATAAAATATTATAATTTTGTATGAACATATATTATAAAGGTACAAAAAAATTATAATTTCATTTGTTATGAAAATACTGTGAAAAGTATAAAATTTGCCAGTTTTGTATCCATATGCAGAGACATTATTTCAAGTGCTATTGGAAGTAAAGTCCTCTACATTTTACATCGTACAATATATGAAAAGAGGAAAATAAAATATTAATGATTGATTAATTTTGTACATTTAAATGTGTTTACGTGTATAAATAACAAAGTTTAAATAAATGATATCAATAAATAGTATGATCAACTTAAATAAAATTATATTAAATGTATAATAAAAAAATTGAGTGACTATGACATTTTTTGCCAATATTTGTTCTAGAAGAATATCTTTGACAGGAAGTTGGACGCAACCCATTTTCTAAAAGAAAGTACTTATAAAAGGAAGTAAAAGGTCTAAGCAAGGGCAAAAATGTCGTATCGTTAATGCGCGCACATGATCGATTCTGTTAGGTTTGTTCATATGTCCTAGGATACAGCGAAAATAATAAATAGTGAATAGTGCATTGTTTTTTTTATTTAAGAAAAATTATACTTTAATGCATATACTGTTACATCTTGCTGTATTTAAATCAGCAAACATACTTTTTAATATGAAAAGAATGTCATGGAATTGCAGGTGCTAAGCAATGGAAAGTACAAGAGTGTGGTGCATAGAACTACAGTGAATAAGGAGAAAATAAGGATGTCATGGCCGGTGTTCTTGGAGCCGCCGGCGGAGCTGGTTGTTGGCGCTCTGCCTCAGCTGCTCACGGTGGATAACCCACCTAAGTATACGGCCAAGAAATTCAAGGACTACGCCTATTGTAAACTCAACAAGCTATCCCAGTGAAGAAATTCATCATCATCATGTCCTTCTATTACCTTTTTATTTTGGATTATGTCAGTAATTATTAGTACTACTAAAATAAGTAAGGATTTTAATTAATATATGTCTGTTCATGTGTGTCATTCCGAATTTATCTTTTAGAAGAATTTCTTTTCTTTTTTTCATAAATTTATTTCAAAATAATTATATAAATCCGATAAATTACTTTATTGACATTGATCAAGAATTATCATTAACAAAATTTCTTTTATATATTTTATATTAATAATAATGAATCAACGTCATTTTTTGTCACTGAATTTACTAAAAAATCTCCAGTCTTTTGGTTTTGGACTTTGGGTGTGCCTACCGAGATGAAAATGAAACTTAGTACTTGTTTGAAGCATGAAAAGCTGCTATATGGTTAATAATGTGCCAGCTATACAATCTATGTTTTTAAATTATTGAATGCTCCACCGAACACCGGTCCAATCTATGTTTTTGAATTATTGAATGCTCCACCGAACACCGGTCCAAATTAATTAGAGGCTACATTTTTGGGACTATCTCTGGCGCACCTCTGAAAAATACATCAGTCAACATTCAAAAAAAGAAATTGGTGTCTTTTTTTTTTATATAATTTTTGCACAAAATCCAACCACTTTAATGAGGAATTTTTTTTTTCAAGATTTCTCCATAATTCCTTATCCTTTGTTTGAAATTATTAAAAATAAAATTTTATTTCAATTTTAAATAAATTTCATTGAATTTAAATTAACAGTGATTTTATTTCAATTCATTTTATTTATAATTTATATTTTAATTATATTTATACTATTATAATGATTATTTAATCTATTAAAAAATTTATTAAAATTTATTTTATTTTATCTAAAATATATATTATATCATATATTTCACATTTATTTTAATATTTTATTTATTATAATATCATTAAAATTTATTTTTAATTAAATTTTATATATTTATCAATATATCTTAAATAAAAAAATTATTTGTAAATAAATTAAAATTATTATTTTTAACATAATTTTTAAATAATAAAATTTATTTATAAATAAAATAAAATCAATTCTAAAATATTGACTCCAAACTAAACATGACGATTGCATTCCCAAGCAATCTTTAGCCCATATGTATTCGATGAGTTTACTACGCTTTCCCGTAGCTTATCTATACAAGGCTTTTCAGATAAGCTAAAAAGATAATTGAAAAAAAAAAAAATCAATGGTTATTGAATCCGTCAAGTGTGAGTATGGTGGCTTGAAAGAAGATTGCACACAAGAACATATTGTTAATGGTTAGAGGGCGATGGTCTGCTGGAATAAATCTCTGGCTTGGGTGCTCAATTTCAGTCCTTCAACGCCGTCTAAATGATTATGTGGCTGGCGTTCGGAAGTAATGAAAGATAAAGTTAGCAGAGGTAGGAAGCCATCCACCGTGGATGAAGTTTTGCAGTCCACGTGTTGTGTTGTCGTAAGGTCAAATTGAATCTGGTCGTTCTGGTCAAGATGCTCTAACGAAATTGACTGATTTGACCTCTCTACAGATGTGTAGTCAGCAACGGCATGACGTGGATGCTCTAACGAAGATTGATTGGCGCTGTAACGAAGACTGATTGATTTGACCTCGATGCAGATGTACAGTCAGCGACTTCGTCGGAGACGTGTTCGAGGTTGGGGCCGAACGCGGCACGCTAGTCCTTGGTGCTTTTTGTAATTTTGAATATCTTTGGTTGTCAAAATTGAAAAAGCAAACTCATCCGCTCATCTAGTGTCACCCAATTTATAATGACCGTTCATATAAAATGAAGAGCACAGAAACGCAAGCGCTAAATTGAAGTCTATTCCTTTTACTTTATTTCATTTTTATTTCATTAACTTACTTTGTTTCTTTTTATCTTTTTTTTTCAGTTGCATGAAGGCCAAGAACTAAGGCCTTGTTTGGAAACCCATTTTTTCAAAAACAATTTTTTTTATTTTTTTATTTAAAAAATAAAAAAATCTATTTATTAAGTTATTTTCAAAAATTATTTTTCAAAAATATAACTGAAAAAATAATTTTCAAAAAATATCAAAATGATATATTCCTTATTTTTATACATAATTATGTTTAAATTAAAAAAAAAAGAAGAACACCTATTTTCATTAATGATAAAGTTATAAATAATATTAAATATATTTTTTTATTTTTAAAAATAAAAAAAAATATTTTTTTTAAAACTTATATCCAAATAAATTTTTTATTTTAAAAAAATAATTTTTAAAAAATGATAAAACAAAAATACCTAAAAATACTTTCAAACATGTCCTACAAGTCCTTAATTTCAAGCATTCATAATTCTTTGTTTCATTTGATTGGATTGGCTGGACACTAATTACATTTTTTTTTTTTGTATTTTTTTCTTTTTCATATCAAGAACAGAAATTGTTTATTAAAAAAAGATTAACTAAATTAATAAATTTTTCAAGGGAACGAAGGAGGGAAGTATAAGTAGTATCACCTTTTTAAATTTATGATACAATTGTTTTAGAGGAAAATACTTTTTTAGAAACTATTTTTCTAATTTTTTATATTTGAAGTTAATAAAAAATTAGTCATTAGAAAATAAATTATAACAAAAAATAATAATAATGATATTTGAAAAATAATAATTTCTTCTTTTAATTAAAATAAATTATTTTTCTAAAATAAATTTATATGTTTTCTTTACTCTCTCTCTCTCTCTCTCTCTCTCTCTTATCTTTGTTTCTTTACAAATTTATCTCTTCTTTCACCTTTATATATCTTTCTCCCTCTTTTCCTTTCCCTCGCTCTCATCTTTTGTTTTTCTCTCATTCCTCTGTCTCTATCCTCTAATTCTTTGCTATCCATTCCTTCCTCTTGGCTCTCTCTCTCTCTTTCTCCTTTCTCCTTTCTCTTATCTCTCTTTTTCCCTTTCATCTTTTATTTCTACAAATATTAATATTTGATAATTATATTAAAAATAATATTGATATAAAATTTAAATAATTAAAAAATTGATAAATATAATTCATAAATTTGATCAAAATCAATTAAATATAAACTATTATTATCAATAAATGATAAATATAAACAAATTAAACATTATTATTTAGATCTAAAATTAATTAAATATGAGCTATCTTTATCAAAAAATGATAAATATAAAAAAATAAAACATTATTTTTTGGATATTACTTTTAGTATAAAATATATTTAATTTTTAATTTTTAAAAATAAAAATTTATTAATTTATATCATGAAAATATTTTAATAACAAAATAATTATCATATGAATTTTATATATATAATGATATTTTTTAATACAATGAAATAATTTATCTTTATACATTAAATAAAGAAAATATTTTCTCTAATATTATTTTAATGATAAAATAAAATTAATTTATTTTCTAAAAATATATTTTTTTTAGAAAAATACCTTTCATAAAAATTCATTTTCCATTAAAACAGACGTTCACGTATCATTTATTCATTGGGAATAGAGCAGCCCACCAAACAGAAGATTGCTGGTCCACTATCAACAACGCAAAAATTCAAATGTGATTATAATTAATGACCTAGAATTTCAGCATTACACATCACCGTCTTCGGCACTAAATTGTTAGCAAGTGGTCCAATACTGTACTTTAATTGATCAGATTTTTGCAAAAATATTAGTGTAACTAAGTTGTTTTTACATGAATAATACTACTTACACATATTAATTTATTGTGCTCTTTATATGGAATGTTTTTTTAACTAAATTGATCATATTTATTTTTTAAAAGTTAGTGAGAGTAATTTGATTTAAAATGTGTTACGCTTGTAAATATGAAAAATAGTGTCATCGTAGTATATCAGTACTCTTTCTGGGTAGGTAGGTGGTGGGTAGGTCGGTGGTAAAGCATTACTGACATGCATTAATAACCTAGAGAGAGACAGAGAGTTTGGCAATTGACATTATTGTATGACCTCTAGTGCAGCACTTGAGACTAATTATTTTGGGCCATCTAGTTCGACCTGGTTGACAAACAGAGCATGAGTGATTGAGTATCTGGGATACAGACGAAGCCCAACTTCAAAGACCCTAAACTTCTTTACACCTGTAAAACTTGTTTTTGGTCAGTGATTCTTAGTTTTGAGGCCCGGCGGCCCATGAGTGTTGAACCCAAAATTATACTTTGATTTCTTCCATTATCAAAGAATTATTTCTAGTCCAACATATTATTGTCTGGTTTTTTTTTTTATTTTATTGACAAATCAAAAAATTATCCAACTTAGAGTCTTTAAAGATAACGAACAAAACTACTAGAAAGAGGCGTGGAACCCTTTAAAATTTTTAGTCAAAAGCAATACCAGAAAATGTTATGCTATAAATTATAATCTGAGTATTTTCTTAATTTAATTAATTAATAATAATTAAATTTAATTATAATATTGAAGAAATCAATTATTATAATGAATTTCATATTGATTTATATCAGAATTGACTGATATTTTTTAAATTTCTAAATTGGATTACTTTCAAAATAGTTATGAACTTCAATATCATTTATCAATTTTCTAGAATTGACTCAAACAAAAATGTTGTGTGTGTGGTTGATTGCAATAATTTCAATAATTGATTTCAAAACAATAAATATTTTTAAAAAATAGTTTATGCAGAATAATCAAAACAGTTCTTGCATATGGTTACTCCAACGACTGATAGTGTATGCATTAAACTTTTAATGGCACATTCAAAACAATTTTACAAATCATTAGGAATATCCAATCCTCTGTGTGATGCAATTATTTTCATAAAATTTTATTGCCAAATTAAAAAGCAACCAATGTTTCTTCAATCAACATAGATTTATATGGTATATTTGCGTTTCTTCAATATTTCAATCAATCATAAATTGTTATACTAAATATTTACATGGTATAATTTCGATTTTCAAGTTATAAATTACAGTCTCTAAAATGATTTCTATAATAATATCAATTAATTTGGAAATAGGTGTATGTATTAAATCATATACAGAATTAATAATAATTAAAATTAATTATAATATTCTTGTATTAATTTTATTTTAATAAAAATTATGACAAAATAATTTATGCAATACCCATAATAAAAATATGATTGTGATTGTGAAAAAAAAATAAAGATTATAGTTGTGGAAAAAATATAAAAGGAAGTTTTATATCTTATGTTTAATTTTAGTAATAAATTAGTTTGATCACAGTAAAAAAGTTTTAGTGATAGAATTAAATTATTTATATAATATATTTAATGATTATGGAACTAGACTTGTGATTTATATAATCATGTAATCAAGGCAAAGGTTATATCAAGAAGTAACACAAGAGATGTAATTGTAATATCCCAAATTTTGTAAAATTAATTTTGACAATAAAATAGTTTTAAAAATCCAAGAAAAAGGAATTTAAAATTTTCAAAAATTTTGAAACTATAAATTTAGAGATGCGGAGTATCCAATTATGATAAAAATAGATTATATGAATTTAAGGAATCTTCAGGAAATTTAAATTTCTAATTTGAATGCTTATGAAATTAAATTCATGTTATCAGGAAATTAATTTCCGAAAAACTTTAGAAAAATCAAAACTAGGACTACGAGTGTTCGGCGAGTGTAAAACTATAGTTATTATAAAGGTAATTACCTTAGTTAATTTTATGTTAAAATTTCATGACCGATCGATGAGTACATCAAATTTAGACTTGAAATTTAGAAAATAAAAAAGTTTATTAATAAGAAAAAGTCAAAGATTTAAGTTGACTTATTCTTTTTCCAAATTGCCCCTCCTTAGTCAATTCCTCTCTCCTTTTTTTCAGCCTCACCCAATTGCTTCGTGCAAAAATACACGCTCCAAATTATACTCTCCTTCTTTCTTTACAACTCTCTTTCTCACTCTTCTAGTAAGCTTTCATTCTTCCATGTTATTTTCTCTTGTTTTTATAATTGATTCCTCTTTTCTTCCTCTTCAAATTGATACCAAGATCTTGCTAATTTATGGAGGAAATTTTGAGTTATGAATTTTTGAAATTTGTAATCACTATTCATGACAATATTCAACCTATGAATTAACTTGATTTTTCAGGTGTTTTAGAGCTTGAAGAGAGAACTTTGGGAAAATTTGAAAGCTAATATGCTCTTCTTTTTATTTTTGAAGAAGTATAAAAGATTTTGTGAGGTTGGTTGTGATTTTCCATTTCAGCTGTCAAGGTGAGGAATTCTTACCTTTCTTGGGAACTATGATGCATTTGCTACTTGTGATTTATTGAATGGTGATGCAAGTTGAAAGAAATGGATATTTATGATTTTGTGGTAAAGCATGAGTTTGAATGGATAGATTGATATAATGGTTAGATATCCATTGCAATAACTGAGTTTTATGCATGTTTAAGGGTCCAAAATGTGTTATGTTGAATTCCTATAAGGTGGTTTAGGATTGCAAGTTATTTCCCCTATTTTTCTGTTGTTATCTTGTAAATTTCTGCTCGTGCAAGTTGAATCACAATTTTTGAACTGGATTTGTGGTCATGCTCGCAGAAACCTAGCTATTTATTCTTACGATCCGAATCAAAATTTGAACTAGATTTCTATGATTTAAATCGAATCTTCCTACCCTATCCTTCTATCCTGGTCATGATTCTAACTGTGATGGTTGCACATTTTGATGAGTAGACTTATATTTTTAACTAATTTCCCTTGAGTTAAATTGAATCTTTCACACATAAACCCCTTGATTCTAATCATGATTCCACTCAAATTTCCTCCATGATCATGCTCGTGATTCTAATCGCACCTCCAAAATTTTTACATTCCTTTCAACCTAGAAATTTACCTCTTCCTAAGAAATTTCCTAAATTCCCTTTAGATTAATCTTATATGAACCCCAACTAATTCAAGTATAATAGTTAAGAAACCCTAAAAGAATAACTCATAAACGAATATTAATGAATACAATTATTGCATATATATAATCTTATGATAGCAATATTGACAATTGTCATAGTACTGAAATTGAAATATGTGATTATAAGGGCATTAAAATTCATGATCTATGTGATTGAACTTGAGAATAAATATAAAGGTGGAATTTGATCATTAAATTGATGATATCATTATAGTTTTGAGAGTGTCCTCATGAAACATGAGGTGAATTTTAATTAATGATGATGAAATATGATTGATGGTTGTGCAATGATAAATGATGATAATGAGATGTGTTTGACTAGATAAGATAGGGAAAAAAGAATCGAATCCCAAATCTACTTGTTCCAATATGGAGAGTGGTATAAGGGGGAGCTTTGAGGGATAAGGTTAAAAGGGAGTAACAAGGGTATTTATGTGTTATAGGCAAAAAGCGGCTTTGAAAGGATGAGCCCCCGAGCACGACGAAGGCTGAGCCCTTTGCCTCAAAAAGGGTGCCCGATGAGCTTCGCTCTGTCCTCTATCAGGAAGCTACACAGCAAAGCCGTCTTGATATCATCTCGCAAAGCAAGTCTCGCCTTGTTCTTCGTATAACAGTGATGCAGCGAGGTGATCATAAGACTAGCTCGTCAAACAGTTGACTACCCTGCTCGAGCCCGCTACCTCGCTACAGCAACACCAAGCTCACTACAGTAGTTCCCAAGATAAACCCGAACTAGGAATCCCCGCTCAAGACGTCAAGCACCTCGCATGGTAGGGCAGCGCCAAGTGACGGGCGCAGACATATGCAAGTCTACAGCTGACCAAGGGGACCTATCCCGTAACCTACATTCTGCAGCAACCGAATTGTACTCTTTTTATTGTCTTTTTCATTTATACCTTGATGTAACACAACTGTAGCTTGTAATTAATGCATGTAACTCCTCCTTCCTCTATAAATAGGACTGCATTTTTAGAAGAGGAG
>JANHAO010014288.1:0-15397 GCA_026873985.1 Saraca asoca | reverse complement strand
TTTATAGATAATTTGATTCTGATGTGATACTGATAAATTATAGAAATTGTAATGCTTGAATTCCTACAAATTTTATAATTTGAATGTGAGTAGATAATCTACTTCACTTGTATGAATAAATTCTGGTTTGCTGAGTGATTTTAGTTGTTGTAAGTTTTACAATTTGGATGTGAGTTCAAAGAAATGATTATGAGGGGATAGTCCCACCCTTGCAAATTGTGTTCTGCATTAAGAAGTGATTTTGTTGAACATTAAGTTATGGTTTCTTTTCAATAATTTGAATTACTAATGATGATTTATTTTGAACATTTATGAATAGCTTAAGCGATTGGATAATACAAAAAATGGCCTGAATGGCAGTAATAGCCCAAGGGGCGTAAATGAGAAATGTGACCATTGAATATGAATACTTAATACTTATAATAAGTAAAAGGAAATACTAATGGTATCATGACTACCAATTAGAACTTCTTTAGAGTCTAGGTGTTGATATTGTGTTTTTACGTTTTGAATAAAGATTGAAAATGGAAATGTTTTAGTTGGTTTTTAAATATTTTGATTGGTTTAAATATATTTTGATATTGTTATTTACCAGAATACTAAATTTCTTATTATATCCTATATTTAAAATGATTTACTTAACTGAGGATCCATTGATAATTCCTTGGCAACCCGCAAGTGCACCTGTGTGTCTATATTTAATTAGTAGGAGAAATAAGGGGAGACTCGGAACAAGTATGATGAGGTTGGACTTGGAGACTCGATTTTGGTTTCCTGTTAGATTCCTTTGGGTCTGAAACCACTGGATAATCCCAAGAAACTGTCAGGTGCACTTGTGATCACCCGCTGACAGTTGAAGTAATAAGGAGGAGGGTGTAATATGATAAATATACTTGATTGGTGTTGTGGATGGTTTAGGGGTGATATGACAGGTTTTGGTTACCTATTGGAATTATTTGGATCCAACCAATATATCTTTGAAGAAAAGAAATATGTTTTGAAATATTTTATTTAATAAATAAATTTGGGATTTATGAAAAAGTTATTTTTAAGAAATATATGTTTTCTGTCATAAGAGAATTGTGAAAAGGTTTTCAGATAATTTTTGTTTTGATGGAAATTTCATTTTAACAAAAATATTTAGTCCAAAAATATATGTTTTGCTGATGGATTATAAATAGTCAAATGGAAAATTAGATTTCAGATTGTGGTGGGACTATTTGCTCACCAAATATTCGAAACTCCTTAAATAGAAATAAAAAGGGGAATAAAATAGTAAATATATATAAACAATAATTGATAAATTAGTAATAATTATGTGTTGTATTAGTTTGTGTTCCGGATGCTCAAGGGATAAATGTCTAGTTTGGACCACTATGTATTTGATTGGCTGCTGCATATGCTTTACTCGACTTATAGCCTATATTGTTTGTCTGCAATGCCTTGTGTAAATTGGTGTTGAGACCTGGCTGGTAGATAGAAATATTTATTATATTATATTTGTGATTAAGTCCTAGATGCCTAGTAGGTTGTTGTTGTTT
This sequence comes from Saraca asoca, assembly GCA_026873985.1. Taxonomy (NCBI): domain Eukaryota; kingdom Viridiplantae; phylum Streptophyta; class Magnoliopsida; order Fabales; family Fabaceae; genus Saraca; species Saraca asoca. The sequence goes on along the minus strand of JANHAO010014288.1, from coordinate 13,856 downwards.
AGCCTAGGCCCCTGTGTATCTGTTTATTTATTATACAGGTTTTTGATAGGCGAGTGGCCTTTGTTATATATTAAGGCCTTGAGTCTAGACATCCAAATTATAGGGAAAACTCGGTCAGATTTTTGGCAGAAATAGATGTATATTTATGAGCAAATATGCATAGTCAGGCCTATAGGAGGTTTCCTACGGGTGACTTTCTATGCCGGTCACGGACCCCCTGAGTGGGTCGTGACAATTATTTATTGATGAGTTCCTACTTTTGTATTTAATGTGGTCAGATAATATTTTTCATATTAGATTGTTATTTACAATTTCCTAAGTAAGGACCAAAGTCATCATGAGAAGTGATTCTATTAAGAAGAAAAGATTAATGGATCAAGTAGGAAGTTTAGGTAATTCTAATTCTTCTTAAATCAATTTTGCTTTTTATCATATTTCAATCACATAATTATTAAATTTATTTTAACAAATAGTATCAGAGCCTGACTAATTATGTGATTACGATCGATAAAATGTGGATTTTGTGATATAATTTTTATTTAATTAATATGATATATAATAGGTTATTTTGATGATCAGATATACTATGAATCACTAAATTTATTTCATAGCTTTTGATATTAGATATTGATATTATGTATGAAATTTACTGTGTTTAATTGTATTGAATTTAATCATAGTTGTATAAGAAATTTTGTGTTTTAAAACTTATTTTGTGATTGTTTTTAGTACTATGTAAATTTTAGAATTTGTGGTGATCCTTGATTCTGAAATCAATTAGAATGAGCACATTTAGCAATTGGTATAAAGTTAAAACTGACAATACATGGCTATAATCCTAAAATAAAAAATACATTGTTATAATCTTGTATGCTAATTAGTTCTAGGTTTTGATAGTTCTGAGAAAGTGAAAATTTTTTCCTTCAAATGTTTGAGTGAGCAATAATCAGTTTTCTAGGTTATGAAACTTGTTTAAAAAAATTGGGTTTTGAAAACTTGGCAATTTTCTTGATTTTTTTTTAATTTCTTGTTGTAAAAGGATTCATTACAAGCATGAATCTTAGGCTCACTTTAATAAAATTTAAGTTGAAAATGTTTTTAAAATTGGAATTATATTGTAGTTTCATTACTATTTTTTTTTCAATTATTTTTGTTAATGAAAACTTCAGTTTTTGAAAACGCTTTTAAAACAAGAGTTATATTGTACTTTTATTACTAAATATTTTTCAATTATTTTTGTTAATAAAAACTTTAGTTTTTGAATAAGATTTGAGTGGGTTGAGTAGGAAGTTAAGAGAGAAAGAGAAACCAATCAAAATGTTTGTGAAGAACAACTTAAAAATATATATTTTTTTAAATAGGTTTAAACTGGGTTCAATGACCGGAGTTGTAGACTTGGCGAAAGATTGAAGACAACCTTATTTGCACGTGGCCTATGCACATGTGGTGTGTGTGGACTACACGTTGCCTTCCTAATAGTTTTTTGCAATGATTTTTTTACCATAGGCCTTTACTCTTTACTCTCTAAGGCGATATTTTAGGATATTTTTCCAAAAGAAATTTTAAAATAATTATTTAATTAAGTGCTAATTTTTTGAATTATTAAATGATGTTATTTTGCCACAAAATTTTATCATACGATTCCTACAATTTTAGCTACAGTATATACTTTTCATAGAGTTATTTGATGATATTTGGATGTTGATTAATTTTGATCAATATAGAATATTATTGTAGCAATTATTTATGACTAATATTGTGCCATTAAATTTTGTGTAATTGCATTCTTACCTTTTGTTGGACCAGTTACATAAAATTTTGTTAAAATGAAATAGTTTTGTGTGATATTTAGGAGAGTAATGTGCTAATAATATTATATACCCTTCAGTATGGTATTATTAATATGGTTTGTTAGCAATAATGTAAATGTATGATTAAATATTATGTTCTTAGAATTTCAAATTCTCTTCAGAGTTAGGTTATAAAAATGTAATATTTAATTCTTGTATTATATTATAAGGTCTTAAATACCCTTTCAGTATTAGATCTTATAATGTAATACAGTGAATAATTGCATAATGAATATTTGAGGAAAATATAAGCATGAGTAAAGCTTTTACATGTGCTAAAGTGTTAATAATTTTTCCTTAGATTTTTTTCCTATGCAATTAACTTTGGTAAAGACGTTGAGTGAGATGAATTACAAGAATTATATGGAGTCATTAAAGATATACTTTGTAGTCACCAATCTTGACTTGGTGCTTTAGGAACATGAGTTTGTCATAGATGTAAATTCAAATATTGATTTGAAGGCAAAATATGAGAAGTGGACACACTTAAATTGACTATCTTTGATGATCATAAAGTATAACATGGACAAAGCAATTAAACAGAATATTCCTAAATTTGAGAATGCCAAGACTTTTCTTGGATTAATTGTTGAAAAATTTGTGAAGTTTGATAAATATGAAAAAGGTCACTACCTCTCATTATTTGAAAAGATTATATATGATAGTGTTAGTGAAGTGCGAGAGCATATTCTGAAACTAGTCCATTATTATAACAAGTTGAAGAACATGAATGTCAATCTGGGTGAAAGTTACTTAATTTGGCATGCATTGGAGTTGTTACTTGCTAAATTTGATGTTCTAAAGACATTTTATAATACCAAGAAAGCTGAATAGACCATAAATGAACTGATTTTTATTGTTGCACAAGTAGAGCATTATATGAGGAAGAAAAAGGTGAAAATAGCCAACTTGATTTCTTATGAATCGGCTTTAGGGCACCAGAAAGACAACAAAGGAAAATTCTCTCATGCTAAGAAGGTGTGAAAAATAACTATTACAAGTCTAAGAAAGCTCAATTCAAAGGAAATTGTCGGTTTTGCAAGAAATATAGGCATAAGAATGTGGATTGCTTTAAATATAAGAAGTGGTTTGAGAAAAAGAAATGTATCTTTATAGCTTTAGTGTGTTTTAAGTCAAATATAGTTAATATTCCTTTAAATACTTGGTGGTTAGATACTAATTCTACTATTTATGTGACAAATTCTTTATAGGCACTGAGAGACTTAAGGAAGTCAAGTGATGGAAAATTGATCATTTAGCTTGGAAATAGTGATAGAGTATAAGTGAAGCACATAGGAGATATTTCTTCACGTTTATTTATTGGACATGTTTTAAAACTTAAAAACATTGTTTATACACCTCTATGAGGAGAAACTTGATTTCAGTTGTTACATTGGATTTTGATGGATACTTTTGTTCTTTTGGTAATTGAAAGCTTGGTTTACTGTATAATTTATGTGTTGTTGGTTTTGGTGTGTTATCTAATGGATTATATAAAATGGGTTTGGATCCTGATTTTGTAAAATTAATTAATACCGTGGCTAGAAAGAAATGAAGTAAAATCAATAAAAGCTCTTTAATGTTGTGGCGTAGACGTTTATGTCACATTTCAAGAGAATGAACATAGAGGTTAATAAATAAGGGGTCTTGTATGATCTAGATTTTTTAGATTATGGCACCTGTGTAAATTGCATAAAGAGAACACTTCCTACTAGAGCTAGAAAGGGAAAGAGAAGCAGAAAATCAGATGCTTTGGAGTTGATCCACATTGACATAAGTAAGCCCATCACACCTACTGCCATAGATGGTTATAGGTACTTTATCATCTTTATAGATGACTACTCTAGATTTGAATGGATATAATTACTCATTAAAAACTTTGAGTCAGTGGATATTATGGTTGGTATGATGAAACTGGAGGAAATCTTGGTCAATTTGCTAGGTATGTGCAAGAATACAGAATGGAAGCCATTTATACCATGCTTGGACATCGGGATAGAATAACATAGCTAAAAGGAGAAACAAGACACTTATGGATATTGTAAAATGTATGATTGCACATTCTTTATCGCCAGAGTTTCTATTGGGTGATGCTATAAAGATTGCTGCCTATATTCTAAATCAAATGTCGAGTAAGTCAGTACCTAAAACTTTGTATAAGCTATTGATTGGTAAGAAGCCTAGTTTGAGGTACTTTCATTTTTGGGATTGTAAGGCTAAGGTGAAACTATATATTCCTTCCATAAAGAAACTTGATTCAAGAATAATATTTGGATATTTTATCTGCTATTGCACTAGCTCAAGAAGCAGCATGTTTTATTGTCTTACTCATTCTACTAGAGTTATTGAATCTGACAAGGCTATATATTTTGAGGATGAGTTGGATAATAGGAATGAAATACCATATATCACAACCTTTAGAGAGGAAAATGTTATAATTCCATTAGAGCCACAACATGCTAAATCATCTTTTCTTATCCCATAGGATGATCCAGCGTATCTAATTGTAGAGGATATGAAACCAGATGAGTTAATTGATGAAATTCTATTTAGGAGATCTTGAAGAATTCATAAATAAGCAATATCTAATGATTATTTGATTTACTTGTAGGAACATGAGTTTGATGTTTGTGATGAGACTTATCCTATTACATTTTTACAAGCTATGTCCAACCTGTTGTGGGTATTTTCTGGTATAATGTGAAATGAGCTGGCAAAAGCCCAACAGCAGATGAGCCCAAATAAGAGAGGCCAAACCTATTCAAAGTAAAGATCACTCAAGGGGACCGGATCACCAGCTGCGAGCTTAGAGCACAATAAGTCCAGAACAGTAGTCTTAGCTTGTTAAAGATGAGACCCAGCTTACATGGCCAACAGTTTATCCTGCATGAGCTTGCATCGTCAAATGCAAGCTTGATGTCACTGGCCAAAGGTTAGCAGTGACCTCAGGACAGGAGTCCCGGCTCACAGGATGCAGCATCTTGCCTAGCTAGAAGCTCGCCATAGGTGAACTTGAAGCACACGTCCACTCAAAGACCTAACTTGCGAGGTCAATTTGCAAAAAACAGCTTATAGGGGCCCATCTATAGAAAGTAGCTTGCAGAAGCCAATTTGTAGAAGTTCTACTTGTCAAATATATTTATTACTTGATGTAACAGATTTATAACTTATTAAATTATATTTTTAACCTCCTAACCTCTATAAAAGAGATAAGAACAAATACAAAAAGAAAGAGAAAGAAAATTGGGGAATACATATTGTAACTCTATCAAATTTTTTAGATAAATAAAATCATCCATAGACATAAGAATCCAAACAAAAGATTTTAGCTGAACTACATTAAAATCTCTAGTGTTTATCTTGTTCTTCCTTGCTTTTACTACTTTCCTGCATTTTCACAACTAGATTACAGCTTGGGGATAGAAGAACTGTTCCCAAACTTATCAAAATGGATGAATGCGATGGAAGATGAATTAGTTACTATGGTGTGGGATTTATTTAAGTTACTTATAGATTCTAAGCCAGTCAGATGTAAATGGGTCTTCAAGACTAAGAGGGATGCTCAGTGTTGGATTGAGAGGTATAAGGTTAGATTAGTAGCAAAAGGCTACACTTAGAGAGAGGGCATTGACTATAGAGAGACTTTTTTACCTGTTTCAACTAAAGACTCATTCAAAGTTGTTATGATGATGGTAGCTCACTTTGATTTAGAGTTGCATGAGTTAGATGTCAAAATAACTTTCTTAAATGGTGACCTGTTAGAAATAGTGTACATGAAACAGTCAGATAGTTTCCAAGTGAAGGGTAAGGAATACCTTGTGTGTAAACTAAAGAAGTCCATTTATGGCTTAAAACAAGTATCTTGATAGTGGAATCTCAAGTTTGATGAGATAATAACTTCTTTTTGATTCAAGGAGAATAATGTAAACCAATATGTACATAAAATTGATTGTAGGCAACTTTGTAATTTTGGTTTTGTATGTTGATGATATTTTTCTCGCAAGCAATAATGTAAATATGTTGATTGAGACAAAGCAAATGTTGTTACAACATTTTAAGATGAAAGATCTTGGGAATGCCTATTTTGTTTTGGGCATTGAGATTTATTGTGATAGATTTCTTGGTGTTCTTGGCTTATCTCAGTGGTTGTATATTAAGAAAATTCTAAAGAAATTCAACATGTCTACATGTTCTTAGGCTTATTCACCTATCTAAAAGAGTGAAATCCTTTCAGAGGTCTAGCATCCTCAAATGATAAAGAAAGCCAAAAGATGAAAAATGTCCATTATGCATAAGTTATAAATAGCTTGATGTATGCTGAGGTAAGTATTCATCTTGATATAGCTCATGTTGTTGGTGTATTAGGGAGAAACCTGAGTAATCCTGGTCAGAGGCATTAAGTTGTAACTAAAAGAGTAATAACGTATTTGTAAAGTACTAATGATTGCATGCTAACCTACAAAAGATCAAGAATTCTTATTGTTACAAGCTACTCAAACTTAGACTTTGTAAGTTGTATGGATGATCATAAATCAATAGATGGATATATTTCTATGATGGCAAAAGGACCTATGTCATGGAAAAGTAACAGACAATCCATTATAGCAACCTTCACTATGGAAGCAAAGTATGTCATGTATTTTAAAGCTACTCGTGAAGTTGTGTCATTAAGGAATTTTATTATCGACTTCTCTATTGTTGAGAGAATCTTAAGGCTCTTAACCATTTACTGCAATAATACTGCTATTGTGAACTTTTCTTTGAACAACAAAAGCTATACCCATACAAAATACTTTAATGTAAAATATCAGTTTGTGAGACAGAAGATAAGCGAACATATTACTAGCATTGAGTATGTTTCCACAAATTGCATGTTCGTAAATCCACTGACCAAAGATTGAGCTGTTGGAATATATCATGATCATGTAAATAAAATGGACTTGGCTAAGTCTTTTGATGTTTTGAGTTAGTGGAAGTATTGTATTGTTTTTGTTATTTATCTAGAGATATGTCAAAATGAAATATTCACGATTTTGCCTTACATATTATTTGTGCACATTATCTAGTTATGACATGTGATTGGAAACATTTAGGCCCTGTCTCATTACTATATTGAAAATGCCAATTCTTATATGGCATCTTAGATGGATACTAGGACCATTGTGTGGAGATTTGCATATAGTCACATTTATTGTTATATGAATCTCACTTTGCACATTTTGTGTTTGGTCATCAAAATTGTGTGTGTGACATTAATACACCCTTTTGGATATAATGATATGTATCATTGGAATCTTATGATTTCAACAGACCTATGAGTATTATAGTACCCTAATTGTCTTGACATTAATTTAAAAATGACCACAGCTTATGAATTATATTGTCCAAGTGAGAGATTATTGAAATTTTCTTATTTTAGACTTTATAATTCATAAATTATAATGAGTGAACATTAAGATAATTTAGAGCACTAATATAATGACTGTTGACGTCGAATTTTGGTCATGTTCCAAACTCCGGCCAACGGAGGGATTCTTACGGGATTTCAAGCCTCTTTCCAGTTTGACTCCTACGGGACGAGGAGGTGAATTAGGGTCAAAGGGGGAGTAGTAGTAAAAGTACGAGTTTTAGTGTGGTTCGGCCAAATCCGGATGGCACTGGACCCTATGTCCACGGTGGAGATTTTATTGATGTAAAGTAATCTGCAAAGTTTCTGCTTACAAGATTGTTCCCTATTCTTTCTAATAATGTAATCCTATTTATAGAGGAAGGAGGGGGTTACATGCATTAATTACTAACTACAGTGGTGTTACATTAGACTATAAATGGAAAAGACAATGATAGGTTACAATTCGGCTGTTGCTGATCATAGGCTGAGGAAGTGGGGCCCTCCTATCGGTCATAGACCCGAGCTTGTAGCCATTACCTAGTTGTTTGTTCTGTCATGTAGAAAGTCCAGTACCTCTTCGCTGGGATTCCAGGCTCGGGGGACCAGCGGAACCATGAGATGACGAGCTTGGAGCTATCACAGGGGGGACAGCGAGCTCCCTTAAGGGGGTGACCGCCTTCGTGATTATCCTACCAGACCGCTGTTCAGCGAGGCATGGCTTGTCATGATAGAGCTTGCTGGGGAAAGAACTCACTGGGGTGCTTCTGGTGAACCTGAGTCCACTATTTCTTTCTGGGCTGGTTCTCGTATACAACAATGACATAAAGTTGTTAGGCTCAATTTGGTACTATAGCCTATTTTTGAATATTAGTTTAGATTACTATGATGAGTAGGATCCAAATCCATTTTCACTATTATTTATTGATGGGTCCTTACTCCTATATTTCATATGATCAGATAGTATTTTTCTCATCAGATTGTTATCATACAGTTTTCCAATCAAGGATCAGTGCCATCAAGAGGAGTGATTTTGTCAAGTAGAAAAGATTAATGGATCAAGCAGGAAGTTTAGGTAATTCTAATTTTTCTTAAATCAATTTTACATTTTATTATATCACAGTCACATAATTGATAAGCTAAATTTAGAAATTATTAAGTTTATTTTAGCATAATAATTTCTCTATTATACATTGTAGATAACTTTTACAAAAATTCTTATAATTGGAATCAGCTCAACTAAGGCCTTGTTTGATATACCGTATAAGATTTGATGATATAGAATAAATTATACAATTAGGACTTATATTGAGTTTGGGGCTTTCAAATGGATCATATAGTTGATCTAAAAATCTTCTTTTATACGTTAAATTTTGTATGAGGCTATTCATTTCATGGAAGAGAGGATAAGGATTAATAGGATAGTGTTAAAATAAATTAAAGAATCTTTTATATCCTCACCCATTTCTCTTTCTTACTAAGATAAATCCTAAATTATTAAAATTAAAAAAAATTATCCCTCTTTTTGTTTAAGATTTATACATGTTATTCATTGATTTTATATGTTTAAATTATTTTATTGTAAACTTTTTATTCCTTTGTTATCTATGTATATAGTCACAAACATAACATATGTGTGTGTATTTATTGGTGAAACATGTTATACTATTTTGTTATCAAATTGTAAATGTTTAATTTATATTAGCATTTTTTGAAAAATATTAATTATTTGAGGGCATTATTGTCTAGTTATGTGTTTCAAATTCATTTAATACAATTTTATTAACTCTTGATATCCAAAATTATTTTTGTTAAATTAATTATTTCTTAAACCTATATATTCTTATACAACATGATAACAAATAAAAGATATCATAATTTTATACAAACTTTTGTCTTATACAATAATAGACTAAACATAGTATAATATATTAACTTGTCCTATGCATATAATGTACTATACTATATAATGACCCTTACACTATATTAACGGTGTGTCAAACAAAGTTTAATATAACAAAAGAATGTGTAATATAAGTTAATTTGTTGAACAACAAACACTATGTACTCGGAAGAGAAGTAACAAAAAAGAAGAAGTAGAATTATCCGGATTGTATAGAATGTATGTAACTTCAACTTCATGTAGTATTTATTTATAAAAGAGCTCACACATGTTTATTGTATCTTTTCAATTTGAATCAATACAACTCTTTAATCTTTTATGATTATTGGCACTAACCTTTTTTTTTTTTTTAATTTCGATCAACACAACTATTTAATTCTCATGTGTCTGCCTATTCACTTTGAATCATCACAATCTTTCGATTTCAAAATCATTCTTTTTTATTTCATTTTAAAATAGTTATTATATTAGATTATGTTATATATAGAAAACGGTCGCAGAGCTAGCAATCGTTTGATATGCAAACCATTAACGAAAGGCCCACTAGAAAGCGGCTTAGTGGCTCACAACAACCAATCGAGCCAGTCTCCACGAGGATCGACTCAGCGAATGATCGACCTCCCTGTTCAAACCCGACCAAGCGACGTCTAGCTCTCTCGCTCACCATACCCGGTGCAAACACTGAGTCGCGCTGGCATCGAATGAGCGACTCCAACGAGCAACGACCACTGATGCCGACAAAAGTATATTTACGGCCAGCCTGAAGGGCCTACCTTATAGACCACCTCCTGCAACAGCCGATTTACAGTCTTGTCATTGTCTCCCATATTTATTTTATGTAATGTAACTGTAGCTTGTAATTAATGCATGTCCCCCGGCTTTCCTTCTATAAATAGGAACACCTTGTTAAAGTAAAGGGGACGGGGGAACAAAGAGAAAAAAGGGCAATTCTTGTAAGCAGAAATTTTGCCTAAGCTTTTTATTAATAAAAACTTCTGCCGTGGACGTAGGGTCTGGTACTATCCGGATTTGGCCGAACCACGTTAAAAACACTGTCTTTCCTTCCCTCTCTTCCTCTTGGCTCATCTCCTGCACTTTAGAAGTAGTATCGGTCTGTAGAACCTCTTTCCCGTTGGCCGAAGTTTGGCTCCTCCATACGGACTAGATTTCGACGTCAACATCTTTGGCACCGTCTGTGGGGACCCTCTGCTCTCTGCAATCACTATTACGGCCTAGTAATGGCCAAAGGAAGAACGACTCGTAGCTCCACTGCTCCAGCTTCTTAGCAGCATAACACTGCACCCGAAACTCAAGAGGCTTAGACGCCTCGGTAGTCCCATGCAACACTTGAAAAAACAGTCAGAGAGTTGACTAAAATAGTTAAGATGCTTGCTTAAGCGCAAGCACAAAATGCTCAAAGACAGGAAGAAGTCATGGCTTAACTCAAACAATTTCGCAAAGAAGCTCAGAGAGAGGTCCGCAATGACCATGATAGCTAACGACTGGGGGGCTCACATTAGGCGGAAAGTTCTGCCCCGCAGCCTAAAAGGTAAACCCCAACGATGGAGGAAGTTTTTCGAAGGCTCGAACGGCTAGAGGAAAACCCTCAGCCTCAAAGCCAACAGCCTCGCCCAAAAAAAGGCTCCCCATTTTCTGTGGAAATTGAGAAACAGCCTCTCCCACAGAAACTCAAAGTGCCCGCTATCCCACTATATGATAGAAATAGCGACCCAAGCGATCACCTGGACGTGTTCAACATTCAAATGGACCTCCAGACGGTCGATCCCCTGGTAAAGTGCCACGCATTTCCCGCCACACTAGGAGTCATGCCTCGAACATGGTTCAGACGCCTCCCTGCTCGCAGCATTGACAGTTGGGAGGAATGCCAAAGAAAATTCATTAATCAGTACCGAGCACTGAAAAAATAACTCGTACCTCCTTGCCATCTTGCAATGACTTTCCAGCGCAAGGACAAGTCGCTCAAGGATTATGTGGCTCGATTCAGACACGAATCCAACTCCGTGGAAAACCCCTCGGAAGAGAGTATTCTAACAGCCATCTTAGCGAGACTTCGCAAAGATGGAAAATTGTGCAAAAGCCTCTACAAGTCCCTCGCTCGAGATCTCGCTGAATTCTATGATCGGGTGACAAAACAGATAAGGTGTGAAGAAACCTTCGAAATCGAGGAATTCAAACCTCAAATGGGCCTCAGCAGTCCCTCTGCAAGCAAAAAGAGGGGTAGCGAAGGCCACACCGACCCCGCTACTCATCTTGCGAAGAAAGCAAACCTCAGCGACCTAACGGTCGCTTTGAGAGCTATAGCATCCTGTTGGATACGCAGGATAAGATTTTTGCCACTGAAAGGCATAACGAAGACTTTGGTATACCTAGACCAATGAGGACGTCGGCCAAGCCTAGAGATCAAGGCAAATTCTATGCCTACCACAATGAGGCTAGACACACTACCTCAGAATGTCGAACGTTAAAAGACGCCATTGAACGCCTCATCAGAAAAGGCCGACTACAAGACCATGTGATAAACCCATCTAGACAGCGTGCTCAATAGGCCCAGCGAGTTATCACCCAGGAACCTGAGCCCTCCATCAGAACTATATTATGATCCTATGATGTGTACCTATCCTCTATAACACTTGGTTACACCAACTACTGTGTACTGAATCAATGAAATTTGTCGATTGGCTACAAATTCCCTAAGAGTCTTGCGCTCCACTTCGGCAAACGATTTTCACCTTGCTAAACGAAAAATAAAATCGAGGGTGAAACGCTTTATGCCTACCTCGCAACGCCCGAGGGTGAAATGCTTTATGCCTACCTCATGGCTACGAAAAATAAAATTGAGGGTGAAACACTTAATGCCTACCTCGCAATGCTCGAGGGTGAAACGCTTTATGCCTGCCTCACGACTACGAAAAGCAAAATCGAGGATGAAACGCTTTATGCCTACCTCGCAACGCCCAAGGGTGAAACGCTTTATGCCTACCTTGCAACGCCCGAGGGTGAAACGCTTTATGCCTACCTCGTGGCTTCAAAAAATAAAAACAAACAAAACGATTCTCAAACCTATCTCGCAATCTTGAAAAACAAAACAAAAATATGTATTTTCGTTTCTTGCAGGAACTCTTCGCAGCTCTCATGCAGATGAACTCTCCTCAGTTCTCGTGCAGACGACTTCCCCACAGCTCTCATGTGGACATACCTCACACATCTCTAATGGGATTCTTAGAACGCAGCTCACATGCAGTTCTCTCCTCACTCACAAAGAGGTGAATGTTCAGAAAGTAAAGAATAGCTGGTTGGCCAGAAAGAGAAATTCTCATTAACTGTCAAAAGTGTACATGCAACAATATGTAAAGCATTCATTACAATGTCTGAAAAGGAGAAGAACTCATCCCATGTACAGACCTCAACAAGCGAGGCGACGGTACATCAGGAAAAAAAGACTGAAGCCTAACGTCACAAAAAAGCTAACTACCAGTCGTCGGGCTCACGGAAGAGCAGCAGCCACATAGTTCCTCCTGCTTATCCCCTCCGGCACGCCTCCCTGAGCCAGACCCGGAGCAATCCAAAAAGTCGAAGAGCCGGCTGGCCAGGTAGTAGAGCTACCAGCGACGATTGGAGGAGGTGGCCAGAAGACATCACGATAGTCCCGTCGGGCCGATTCTGTGCCGAGGCCATATGCAACGGACTATCCATGTCTCCCACCATTCTGCAACGGGCCATCCATGTCTCAGCAAGTTTCATCGGAAGCCAAGACACCAAAGCACTGAGGGCTCATCAATCTCCTCCATTGTGTTACCTTGGGATGAAGAAGGAAACATCTCAGACTATTTAAAAACCTACTCAAGCCCTTTGAAGAATCCAGAAAGAATCTGGCCAAATCTTCATCCAACAGCTCCAAACGAGCGGCATTGCCATGTCAATGGCAAAAAATGGCAAACAAAAGAAAGCATGGCCTTATGCAGAAAAGAAAGACATTTGACATGACATTTCGGTCAAGAAAGTACACGGACTAAAGATACGAAACAAGCCTTAAGGATACACAACTCCCGGTCTATAAGACGCACCGAGAGTTAGGGGGCTTATGTTATATGTAGAAAACGGTCGTAGATCTCGCAATCATTTGATATGCAAACCATCAACTAAAGGCCCACTAAAAAGTGGCTTAGCGGCTCACAACGACCAACCGAGCCAGTCTCCATGAGGATCGACTCAGTGAATGATCGACCTCCCTACTCAAACCCAACCAAGCGACGTCTAGCTCTCTCGCTCACCATACCCTGTGCAAACGCTGAGTCACGCTGGCATCGAAAGAGCGACTCCAACGAGCAACGACCACTGATGCCGACAAAAGCATATTTACGGCCAGCCTGGAGGGCCTACCTTATAGACTACCTCCTGCAGCAGCCGATTTACAGTCTTGTCACTGTCTCCCTTATTTATTTGATGTAATGTAACTGTAGCTTATAATTAATGCATGTCCCCCTGCTTTCCTTCTATAAATAGGAACACCTTGTTAAAGGAAAGGGGACGGGGGAACAAAGAGAAAAAAGGGCAATTCTTGTAAGCAGAAATTCTGCTTAAGCTTTTCATTAATAAAAACTTTCGTCGTGGACGTAGGGTCCGGTACTGTCCGGATTTGGCCGAACCATGTTAAAAACACTGTCTTTCCTTCCCTCTCTTCCTCTTGGCTCATCTC
>JANHAO010014287.1:0-15414 GCA_026873985.1 Saraca asoca | reverse complement strand
CTATAATAATAGTTATCATAGTAGCATTAAAATGACACCATTTGAGGCTTTATATGGAAGGAAGTGTAGGTCACCCTTATGCTGGATTGAGCTAGGGGAAAGGAGTTTATTAGGACCAGAGCTAGTGGACCAGATAGCTAGACAAATTAAGCTTGTAGAAGGAAAATGTTGACTACCCAAAGTTAGCAAAAAAGTTATGTAGATAAGAGGAGGAGGCCCCTAGAGTTTGAGATAGGTGACCATGTATTTCTTAGGGTAACTCCAGCTACTAGTATAGGACAGTCCTTAAAATCTAAGAAGCTTAGTCCAAGATTCATTGGTCCATTCCAAATCCTTGATAGAATTGGACCTATGCCATACAGGGTTGCACTTCTAGCGAATCTCTCTTAGATCCATGATGTTTTCTGTGTATCATAGCTCAAAAAGTATAAACCAGACCCTTCCCATGTCATAGAATATGAATCTATGCATTTACAAGATAATTTCTCATATGTAGTTAAACCAAACAGGATCATTGACACCAAAATTAAGTAGCTGAGAAATAAGAATATCCCTTTGGTTAAGGTAGTCTAGAAGGGACTATCCTATGAGGAGGCAACATGGGAAACAAAAGAAGAAATGAAAGATAAGTATCCAAAGCTATTTGGATAAGGTATATTCTGAATTTTGAGGACAAAATTTATTTTAAGGAGGGGGGAAATGTAGCACCCTAATTATTTAAATGTAAGCTGTTATATAAAGATAATTAGGACTTGTAACCCCTAAATGGTCAAAAGAAACCTTAATTAGTATAGAAGAACTAAATTGGAGAATTTAGTAATTTCTTTATGGAGGATTTCCTTAAGTGTAGGAAGTCTAGCTACTTAGAGGATTAATTAGATGAATGTAAACTGAATTATTTAAGATAAATGTGACACCATAAGTTAGTTGCCATGTGAGATATCAAATAGGGATAATTAAAATACATTAACCCCTAGAGAATTAAGCAAAAACCATTCACTAGTGTTTAGGGACCTAATTAAAAGAAATGAGAAAATAGGTGGTATTTTAGTAATTTCACTCACACTTTCCCTTTCTTTAAGTGTGGTCACGGCCAAGAGGGGTAGTTGGCAGCAAGATATGTGCACATGGAGGGAATTCCTTGAAAAGCTAAGGGCAAAAATTGGAAAGAAGAAGAAGGAAACACATAAGACACATGGGCCAATTCTATGCAGCCATTTGTTCCCTCATTAATTATAATTTAATGCCTCACCTTTATTGTGTCATTCAGTTGCCCAAAAATCAGAAAAAGAGAGAGCTAAAGCTTGGCCTTTCATAGAAGAAAATCAGACTTGAAGAGAGAGAAAAAAATCGACCAGATTTAAGGTAATTTCACATACTTTTAGCTTTTGATGTAGAAGAGAAAATTGTAGAGCAAGTTAAGTGCAATATTTTGATGGTTTCCTTTTCTTCAAATGTTGAAGTTAGTGCTAATTCTTAGAGGAAATCTGAAAGCTTTAGAGGAGAAAGTGCAGAAGAGAGAAGTAAGATTTGCTTAGGATTTCATCAAGAAGCTAAAGAGAAGTCACTACACAATCAAAAAGAAAAAAAACAAGAGAGGAGCATTGGTGATTTTTGAGATACAAGGTAGCTAGTTTCTCCTTAAAACTTGCTTTAGGAAGCTTGTTTTTATTTAAATCATTGTTATTTTCATAACTATTTGCATAAGAATGCCATTGAATGTATGCTAGAAAATTTGATATGCCTATGATAATTTGGTAAGACATGTGATGCTGGAAGAGTTAAAGTGCCTCTTTTCTCTGTGTAGTGTGACTGATTTATCTAGAAGAGTTAACAGAGATTAAAGCACTTGTAGGTATGGGAAAGCAAGTGGCTATAGAAAGAAAACCAGATTATGGTCCCTAGAAGATGAACCTTTACATGTGGCATGTTATTTTCCTTGTTATGATCAATGAATTGTATGATTGGCATGTTTTAAGGACTGGATTGGCTGCTTTTGAAAAATTTACTAGCTACTGGGATATTGTTATGTCACCTTGCATTTCCATTAAAACCAATTCTAGGTACTCTTAGAAGCTCCCAAAAAGCAAGGGAGGAGTAATAGACTATTATGTAGCTATTTAGAATGTTTTGTATCATTAGGCATATGTTTGAGATAGAAACTCAATTATGGAACAATATGTAAATGGGAATGATATGTTGTGTAATTCTAGAACAACATGTAATTGATGATGTTATGTTGTGTATAAGAATGTATATATTCAGTAAGTTCTAGTTTCTGAAGTTCTAAGAGGTAAATGTTATATGTGTTTTCCCAATTTCCCTATTTTGGCACTATTTTATTTAGTGAGATGGAACAATGAGTAAATGACCTCAGAATGGCTTGAAATTTGGGATGTAAGATTTTAACATGCTGTCCCTCAATTCTATGAAATTTGGGAATTTTTAGAGATGAACTCATGGGTCAAGTAAACCCCAATAGTGTTGAAATTCCCAGAGAGACAGATTTGAGTTTTAAAGTGAACCTTCAGATTTGAGGGAGTAACTGATTAAGATTAAAGCTGAGTTTACCACATGTGGAACTATGCCTATGTTAAATTTTAGTCATTTTTAGGTTAGTTTGATGTCCCAAATAAATGCAAAATAGAATAGGTACTGAGAATGATACACAAATAGGGCAGCCAAGAAAATGAGAAATGATGAGGGACCAAATGTGTGAGTTTTGGTCCAAGATTTTTGTGGCATATCCCTGACATATTGAGAGTATCCCATGCCAAATTTAAGGAAATTTAGAGATGATTTTGCCTAGCTAACCATAGCAATAAAAATCAGTAATTTCTGAAAGGGTGCGAACTGTACTGTTCCAGAAATGGCTATGGTTTAGGGGCAATAGCAAAAGTTTTGGATTGGGATTTTTCTCATAAAAAGAAGAGATATAGATGTACTGTTCTAGAGATTTTAAGAATTTTTGGGCATCACTAGCTAATTTTCCATCTTGGCAAGTGTATGGTGCAAGGCAAAGGGGCTTAAGGACTAGAATACTAACTTGAAGTTTTTACAGGAAAATTTTGGAGAAAAATTGAACCAGAGTGGAAATTTATAGTAATCCAGAAGTAAGAGCAAGTATTTTCTTCTGCTTGGTCCTTTTTCCTAGTAAATGAATTAGATAAATATAGAATTAATAGAGATCTTACACCAAGGGAAGGTGAGAAGCTCATCATTTACCTGGAGGTATCCTAACATGCACTTAGTGCAGCATTGGTATAAGAAGAAGGTAGAGCTCGATTCCCAGTCTATTATGTAAGCAAAAGGATGCTAGATGCTAAAATGAGGTGCTCATTGATGGAGAAACTTTCCTATTGCCTCATGATAGCATCAAGGAAGCTACGACCTTACATTCAGGCATATACCATAGAAGTGCTCACATAGTTCCCACTCAGGCAGATCTTGCAAAAGATAGATACCTCAGGTCGTCTACTCAAGTTGGCAATCGAGCTAGCCCAGACATTGAGTACAAGCCCAAGCCAACAATCAAGAGGCAGGCCTTCGCATATTTTGTTACAGAGTTCACAAGACCTACAAAACAGGAAACAAAGGCCACAGAAGCCCCATATTAAAAATTATACGTCGATGGATCATCAAGCGAGCAGAAGGCTGGGGTAGGAGTGCTTCTAATCAGCCCAGAGGGACACAAAATCTTTTGCACACTATGATTTGGTTTTCAAGCCATAAACAATGAAGCTAAATATGATGCATTATTAGCAGGGCTTCATCTGGCATAAGAGATGCGAGCTAAAAACCTAAAGATATATAATGATTTGTAGCTCATAGTCTGTCACGTACGGGGTGAATACCAGACAAGGGGTCGAAGATGGCCATCTAACTTCAAAAAGTTCAAGAACTGATTGGTTGTTTCAAGTTATATGAGATCAATTAGATCCCGTGAGCTCAGAACATGCATGCGAATGCATTAGCCCGTTTGACCACAACTAGAGATGTAGATTTCTTGGGAGCAATCCTAGTAAAGTTCCTCCCATCACCAAGCATGAAGTAGAAGGACACTATAATGGCAATTGTCATGGCACAGGACTTATGGTTGGGTCTAATCCTGGATTACTGACAAGATGGTAAATTGCCAAAAGACAAGATAGAAGCACGTTGATTGTGAGCTTGAGTAGCCAAATATTGCATCTATGATAACATGTTGTATAAAAAGGGATTTTCAACCCCACTCGTAAGGTGTATAGCTGGTATTGACTACAACACCATCTTGAAGGATATTCATGCTGGCCATTGCAAGGATCACGTTGGAGGGCTATCTTTAGCTCAAAAAGCACTCTAGTAGGGATTTTATTGGCCAATAATGAAGTAGGATGCCATAAATCTCATCAAGAATTGTGACAAGTGTCAAAGGTTCACCAAGGTCCCACGAGCTTCACCAGCCTACCTGCAACAGAAGGTCAGTCTGTGGCCCTTCACAATTTGGCGCATAGACTTGATTGGTCCACTCCCGATAGGCCACAAAAAGTACAAACATGCAATGATAGCGGCGATTATTTCACCAAGTAGGTAGAGGTGAAGGAACTGGTAGAAATCTCTTCCTCTAAAAGTGATAAGTTTGTATGGGCTAATATCTTTTGTAGGTTTGGAGTCCCTCAGCAAATCAAGACTGATAATAGGACCCAATTTAACAACGAGCAATTCATCAGGTTCTGTAATAATCTCAAAATCGTAAAGAGTTTCTTAGCCATAGACCATCCTAATGCCAATGGACAAGTCGAGGCTATCAACAAAATTATCAAATAGATCTTCAAGACAAGGTTAGAAGCCAGGGAGCATGGGTAGATGAGTTGCAGAAGGTGCTTTGGGCTTATAGAACCATAGCTTGAAGTACCACAATAAAAAACTCCCTTCTCAATTATGCATAGATCC
Organism: Saraca asoca; assembly: GCA_026873985.1. Lineage (NCBI taxonomy): Eukaryota > Viridiplantae > Streptophyta > Magnoliopsida > Fabales > Fabaceae > Saraca > Saraca asoca. Next base: position 10,482 of record JANHAO010014287.1, on the reverse strand, counting down.
GAGGCCATGATCCCAACTGAACTCAAGGTAACTTCACAACGAAGAACTACTTTCAATTTGGAGGATAACAATTAGCTGCTTGCTACAAACCTTGACCTCGCAGAAAAAATAAGAGAAATAGCTCGCCTCATAGTTGCAACCTATCAGCAATGGATCATGAGATAGTACAATAAGAAGGTCTGAGTTTGGCACTACAAAACTGACGATCTCATTCTCTACCTCATCCTCCCTAGATTGGGAGGGCCCATATATAATCAAGGAAAATTTGGGAAACAGAGCTTATCACTTAACAAGCATGAATGGAGCTGAAGTCCCACGAGCTTAGAACGCTAAACATCTCCACCCATATTATCAATAAACATGAGTTTGCTTATCTAATCCCCTAATACAGTTTTTAAATTTTTATGACTATTTACTAACTTTTGAAGAAATTTTTAACAGAGCTCTAATCTAGAAGCAACCACTCGCACTTCTAATCCCAAAAGGGCATTGAACTTAACGTACTTATAAAGACTTGGCACCACATTCATGCGACCTATTACTTGGCACCACATACATATGACCTACTACTCGACACTGCATGCAACCTACTATTTGGCATTGCATGCGACCTATTACTCAACACTGCATGCAGCCTACTATTTGGCACCACATGTGACCTACTACTTGGCACCATATTTATGCGACCTACTACTCGATACTGCATGCAACCTATTATTCGGCATCGCATGCGACCTACTACTCAACATCGCATACTTGTGACCTATGATTTGGCACCACATTCATGCAACCTACTGCTCGACACTGTATTCATGCAACCTACTACTCTGCGCCTCATATGACCTATTATTTAGCATTGCATATGACCTACTACTCGACACTACATTCATGTGACCTACTATTTGGCATCGTATACATGCGAGTACCTTTGATGCATCGACACTTCATATAACAATCGTATCCGCGTGTTGGAAACGTTCCCATTTCCGACACTTATCGACACCGACACTTCATTTGCCATGTAAAAATAGTACCGACACTTCTGAAAATGCTGTGTCCATGTGTTCCCTTGTCCGCGTGTCAGTGTCCGTGCAACATAATGCGACCCACTACTTAGCACTATATTCATGGGACCTACTGCTTAGCACCACACTTATGTGACCTACCTACACATTCATCTTGACAATGACAAAGTCATTGGTTTGCCAAATAAGGTTGATTAACCTACTGGACATTCATTTTAGCTAATGTTTGCTAAGTCATGGTTTGTAAGAACTCATTCATGTTAACCTACATGTTATCATCTGCAACCTATTGAGCATCCAACTTGACATACTTGGAAAAGTAAGAAAATTGTAAGAAATTCATTAAAAAACCTCGCTCAATGAGGTGAATGTACATATGGAAGTTGAAAAGTGCAAATCAAAATTAGCCTATACCTACCATGGCCTTAGAGGAAGACTAACTCTTAGAAGCTAAAACCCGATGGATTGAATGATCAATAAGCAAGCCATCCATCATTTGGTCGTTGGCAAAGTTGCTCTCAAACTTTCCCTATTTCCCTCCCAAAAAGGTGAAAAATTAAAGGTGAAAGAACTGGAACCATTAGCATGACCATGAGGGAATAAAATTCATACGAAACTTCCCAAAATCCTCAGAGAGGAATTGTCCATGGGAATTTCCTATGCAATAGGCCATACACTCCCCAAATCACCTTTTCTAAGACCTAGACCATCAAAAACATGGGGGGTTCAACCGATACACCTATTAGGCCATTCTGATAAATAAGGAAAAAGGGTTCTCCTCACCTTATAACTCGATTAGCCTTACCATTAGATCAGAAGACTAATCAACTGCCCTCGATGTAATGGACCAGTGAAAAGCAAGGCTCTGTCATTACTACACTGATAGTTATGAATGCATGCATTAAATATAGTAATGATGGCATAAATTGGCACAAACAAAACAATGACATGACAAATCATGATTGATAGCTTTTACCAACTAACTACAGCTTCCAATTTGTTGATCACACTGAGAGCTGGGGGTTAATGTTATGGGTATTTTTTAGAATTGCACAAATAGGCTAGTAAAAGCCTAATGGATGAACTCAACTAATAAGGGCCCAACTCATCTGGGATTCAGGCCGTTGGACCAAGACATCATATCAGTAAAAACAAGCTAAGGCCATTAGTCAATCTAGGTCAAAGCAGAAACCTCAAGTTGTTAAGAACAAGGCTTAGCTCACAGATCAAAGCACACATCCATGACCATCAATCCAAGGAAATCCATTCAGCTTCCTATTTTTATGGGAACCTATTATTATCTATTATGTAATCCTAATCAACTCATGACACTTATCTGTTATAGATTTGCATTCAATTTGTAACCTCCTCACCATTATATAAGGGGATGAAATCATTGTAAATGACAAAATCAATCATCAAATACAAAACACTCAGCAAAGAGTAATAAAAGCCATGGACATAAGGTCAAACTGACTTTCACTAAACCATGTTAAAAATTTCTGGTATCTTCTTGTTTTTCCCCTATCTCTCTTTTTCTTTTTACATTCAATTTAGAGTTTAGGGTTCTGAACTTGGGTTCACCAGATTCGACTGTCAACAAGATCCTTTGTAAGGAAAATTCTATTCAAACTTGATACAAATAAATTTCTTAAAACTGCAAATTGAGGTAGCAAATAAATCTCTTGAAGTGATTTTAAAAATCAAATATTTTTCAAATAAGTTTTTAAAATGATCTTTCATAAGTGCAAGTTTTATAAAAGGCATTTTATACTCTGTGAATGAATTCACAAATCGATTCATGTTGAGAATCTTGTGAAAACTGCTAGAATCGATTCATGAAGAAAACTTTTAAAAAATGTTTTTATCAAAGGTTAGGAAAATCATTTGAATCAATTCAACACCTAATTTCAAAATACTATGATTCAATTCATCAATCAATTGAATCATGAATTTTTTACATAAGCTAAATCGATACATAAATTAATTAGTTAGTTATAAGTTTGTTATAACCTCTAAGAATCAATTCACAAATCAATTCAAGGACTAAAAGTTAGTTATTTTTCAAATGTCAGTTATAGCAACTATAGATACCCTATCCCTATTTAAAACATATAGTTTTTAATTAAAAAAAACATATTTTTTTAAAGCTAAAATTTTAGAGCTAATTAAGCTTAAGTAGATTTATCTGTACCTCACTTTATCTGATCAAATCAAGGATCTTTTATAAAGATTTTAAGAGAATTTTATAGATACATGTTTAAGACCTTCATCTCAAACTTCATATTATGTATCTTTACATTTTTGCTAATTTTACCTTCAGATTTTAGGTTGATAGATATTGGAGATACAAAGGAAGAGGTTGACCTTCCCTTTGCATCTTCTTTAGCTATAAGGTTGATTATAGTTAGTTGAAGAGTGCATTGAATTCTTCATCCATCTCTAGGTTATGAGGTTGATTATAGTCTGAAGAGATAGAAGAATTATTGTATTTAGATTAGGCAAGAGACCAGTGAAATCTTGTTTTTCTTAGGTTTACAAGAGCTCAAAAAAATTCTTGTTGCATAAACTGGCTATTCAAGAGCCTAATTAAAATCCTACTGTAGCAATAAAACAAGTCATCCAGTTTAGGATTGACTAAGTGGATGTAGACTTCATTTGCAGTTTCAGGTGAAGTTGAACCACTTTAAAAATTGTAATGTCTTTATTGTATCTTTACGTTTCTTCACATTCTGCAATTTAATTTTACTGCACATTTACATTTACTACTGCACTGATATTACATATTTTGCAATACTATAATTCTATTGATTTCTACAATAATCTATCTTTATACACTCTCATATAATCTTGATTAATTGTTTGATTGGATTTGCAATATTACATCATATTAAGTTAGTCACTCTAATTAAGTTGTTGATTATTCAATTAGCTTCCAAATCCAAATCTAATCCTATTCCTACTTTTTTTAAAACTTCCGCTTTTACCAGTTAAAAGGATCCAAATTATTTTTAACAAGAGTATACAATTTACTAACGTAAAAAGGGCAAGATCATTTTTTAGCACTTTAATATATATATATCAATATACATATATATTTTCTGGACCTACACTTGCCTCCAATGTTAAATGGGTTATCTCTAACTCACTTTCCCTTAATGAATATGAGAGGATTTATAATTGTATCACTACTAAACAAATTTGGGACAGTTTAGAAGTAACACTTGTAGGAACTACACAAGTTAAGGCATCTAAAGTGCATGTTTTAATTTCTATGTATAAAATGTTCAAAATGGAAAAAGGTGAATCAATTAAAGACCTTATCCAAAGATTCACTGCTATCACTAACCATCTGATGTTGCTTGGAAGAACCTTTGATAATATAGATTTAACACATAAAATTCTAAGATCTCTCATGTACATTGATTTCATCCCCTTTTATAATGGTTGGAGGGGTTACAGTGTGAATGTAAATCTATAACAAATAAGCATCATAACTTGATTAGGATTATATAGTAGATCTGGATAGATGGTTATAATAGCCTCCTACCAGAATAGGAAACTAGATAGACTTTCCTGATGGTTGAGGATGCTTTCCGCAACCTACAAGCTAGGCCTTACTTTCATGACCTGAGGTCACTACTTTAACTCATGTTGACCAGTGACCTAGTGTCTTGGTTCGATGGCCTCAATCCAAATGAGTTGGGCCTTTGTTAGCTGAGTTTGTCCATGGGGCTTTTACCAACCCATTTGTGTGGTCCCAAAAATTACCCATAACATTAGCCCCCAAGCTCTCCGTGTGATCTACAAACTATGAGTTGTAGTTTTGCTAGTAAAAGCTAGAGATCGTAATCAGTTATACTATTGTTTGAACTTCTATTCCATCATTTCATCTACCCGTACTATCATTACTGCATTAAATGCACACACCTTCTTGTAACTATCAATGCAGTAGCGACAGAGTTTTATTTTTCACTGGACCATTAGATCGAGGGCTGTTGATTATTCTTCTGATCTAACGGTGTGGTGGTTTGTGTTATAAGGTTAGAAAACCTTCATTCCCTCTCATTTGTTGATTTTGAAAATCTATGCTTCAGTTTTTCTTTTTTTTCAAGCTCTCACCTAGTCATTGATATTCTCCATCTTTTCTACTTTTGTAAAAGCAACCTTTAGGTTTAGTTCACTAGAGATTGATTGTGCTTGTCTTTTTCTTTATTCTCTCTTTGGGACCCATCTAGTTCTACTTATTCAATAAGTCCTCTAAACACAAACTTATTCAATAAGCAACCTTTAGGTTTAGTTCACTATATGAATGCTTTGCTTTGTGGGTTTCTGATATTTAATGGCCTGGTTTAGTAATGTGCACTCATTACTTGTTAGAAAATTTCTCCCTGCTGATTGGTCCTATAATGTGTTTATTTGTGGGCTTGCTATTGTTTGTGAAATTGGTGTATCATTTACCTGATAAAGTGCCTGTAGGTTTTGAGGTCACAGATTATCAAGTTTAGCCTTTTTCTATCTCCCTAGTTTTTGTGATCTAATAGGTTCATTGGTCATACCCCCCATCTTTTCAATAGTTCGAGCCTTAAATGTGGCGATCCAAGGTGTATGTGGCCTGTTGTATAGGAAACCTTGTTATTTTTGGCTTGTAAGTAAGGTCCACTTTCAGGGACCTAGTTATTCCTTCTTCTGTGTAGACAGTAAGTCGTAAACGTTATGGTCATCGAATAGGAAGTGATGAGGATTCTAAGTCTAGGGAGTTGATGCATTTTTATAGATAAAGTGAGCTTTGGGAGTGGTTAGGTCGGTGAAAAGGTTGTTGCTCATCCTGATCCTACTGAGGGCCAGTAGGTCACTGAGAATCAGAGGCCCTCAGACTATACGATGTTTATGCACCACCTTCAATCATTAAACTTGATGATCTTAAGAGCATAGTTGAAACATTCTATTTTCCCAAGGGTTGTCGTATTTTAGCACCTTCTCTTGATGATCACACAGCCCATCCTCCTAAGGGATTTGTTGCCATTAGTACCTAACATCTTGTTGCTAGGCTTAGGTTCCTAGTCCATCCTTATCTTGTGGAGCTATTGAATAAACTACATCTTCCCCCTTTTCAGCTCACACCGAACTCATATTCTCAACTCACCTCTCTCACCCTCTTATATCTAGGAACAATCTCCCTCCTCCTTTAATAAGAGCTCTCTACTATCTTTTTAGCATCAAAAGTGTAGGTCAGATGATGGGATTTTTTACCTGTAGGCTCAAAAAACCAAGCTCAAAAGGATCTTGCCATAAGGTGATGCTAAGGGCAAGTCCAATGTGGGGCATTACAAAACCCACTGGTTCTATGTTTCGTGCCTATCCCTATGTGATCTTCATATTTTTGGTTTCATCCTTACTCTTAGTAAGTGAACTGAGGATGTACGAGACATACGAGCTTGTATGAATCTATTTTATTCCTTGACTTTAATGTTCTATTTTATTTCACAAATGGAGCTGGCAAGGAGAAACCATCATTAGAGGCTGTGGAGGTAAAGGTGTTTGGCCATTTCACCACTTTGAATGATCTAAAGAATGATCTTAGGTTTGATGAGGACCTTTTGTGTTTGCATAAGCTTGCTCCAACTTTAAACATCGAGCTTTCTAGAGACATCAAAGCTTACAAAACTAAGTAGGTTGGTTTGGAAAATTTTGGAGAGTACAAAGACATGTTGAAGCTCAAACTCGAAGTACCATGAAGCCCCTTGTTCTAGCCAATTTGTTGTTGCTGCTACCACTTCATTGACCCATGTTACTGTAGATTCATCTTCTACAGCCATAGCATCTTCTCAAATGCTAGTTCCCACCTCGCATCCTGAGGTAGCTAAGATGGTCAAGGAGGTCATGTCCTCATTTGATCCTCCTACCAAAAAATAAAGAATAGGCAAGGGGAAGAAGGTCATTATCATTTTGAAGGTGATACCTGAGGTTGAGGCTGAGTAGTGATCTTCTAATCTTAGCCTAAAGATAGAGGAGTATTTTGACTTCCTTCATGAGAACGTCGAGCTGATCTTAGGGCCTTGCAATAAGGTCAAAATGTTGGAGTCAGAGGAGTTTTTAGGGGAATGATTAATGGGTTATGGAGCTTGTCATGGCCTGCTAGTAAGTAAAGTCCTTTCAACTTGGTTCTGTTGCCTTTTTGTAACCTGACTTGTTCATCCTTCTTATCTTTTTTTTTAGAGTTTGCTGGCAATAATAAAGCAGAAGAATGTATTCCAAGCTTGGGATGAAAGAAAGAAAAAGCTCGAGAGTGACCTGGCTACCATGACTGATGAGGCATTACAACTAAAAGGGAGAGCTAGAGATGCGGAAGTCACCAAGATAGAAGCCAAGGAAGCTTGGTCTCATGAGGTAGCAAATCGCAAGGCTGCTGCATCTAGCCTACATAAAGTTATTGATAAGTTGACAATGGTAAAGAGTAAAAATGGATGTGACAATGTAGTGAGTTGAGGCTTCTAAAAGGAAATATGAAGTAGCCAGGGATGAAGTTGCCCAGGCCAGGAATGTGGCTGTATTGGCAAAAGAGAAGGTTGCTCGAGTCAAGGCAGTGACTGTTATACTGATTGTGAGAGCTAAAGAGGAGGCAGTTTCTTAGGCTCTTGCCAACTTTTGTTCACTTGATGGGAGGAGCATCCAAAGATGGATTTTTCCTTTTTTGATGGGAATGTTCTCGAGTTCATCAAAGGTTTCAAAGAGGACGTGAGAGTAACTTCTTCTGATAGGGGTTCACAGCTAGCAGGTGGGGCTTCCCCGACTGAAACTACCATGGAGGCTTGTAGGCCATGGAGGCTGTTGATGATCAAATTGCCAGTGATCAACTTGCTTCGCATATGGGCCCTTTTACCTAAGGCATAGATTTTAAGGGCTAGTCTCTCCCATAGGTCATAATAGTTGTAGGTTTATGTATTTCAAACCTTCATATGGATATTCTCCTTATTGAGCGAGGTCGTTAATGAATTTTGTTATTATTATTACACTTTTCAAGTACATCATATTGAATCATGAATAGACCCCTGCAAATCATAGCTCAATAAATATTAATCAAGCTAAATGCCTAGTCGATCACATAATGCTTTTCAGTTTCCAGCGATGTATAGGTCAAATGGCCAATAAATTGCATAGATGCACTTTAGCTGGTAGTGAGCCTCAACTACTAATGAACTAAGCACCAATGTGCGGCAACTGGCTTTAAGCCTCAGCTGGCAATGAATTGAGCACCAATGTGCCTCAACGGGCTTTGAGCCTTAGCTAGCAATAAGTTAAGCACCAATGTGCCTCAACCGGCTATAAGCCTCAACTAGCAATGAATTGAGCACCGCTATGCCTTAGCTGGCTATGAGCCTCAGCTGGCAATGAGTCAAGCACCGATGTGCCTCAATTAGCTATGAGCCTCAACTGGTAATGAGTCAAGCATCAATGTGCTTTAACTAGCTATAAGCTTTAGCTGGCAATGAATTGAGCACCAATATGCCTCAGTTGGCTATAAACCTCAGCTAGCAATGAGTAGGTCACATGCAATGTCGAATAGTAGGTTGCATGCAGTGCCAAAACATAGGCCATATGCGGTGCCAAATAGTTGGTCACATACGGTGCCAAAGAGTAGGTCGTATATGATGCTAGATAGTAGGTTGTATGTGATGCCAAAAAGTAGGCTGCATGTGGTGCCAGATACTAGGTTGCATGTAGTGCCAAAAAGCAGGTCAAATGTGGTGCCAAATAGTTGTCCGCATATGATGCCAAGTCTTTGTATGTACATAAAGTTGAATACCTTTTTCAAAGTAGAGGGGCTAGTGCTCACTTTTGGATTAAAAAGGCCATAGCTCACTTTTGATATTCTATTTGAAAATTCATTTAGGAATTAGTAATTTATCATAAAAATTTAAAAACAATGGTTAGATAAGCAAACTCGAGTTCATTGATAATATGGGTGGAGATGTGTAGCGCTCCAAGCTTGAGGCTTTCTACTAGAAATCACATCAACCTTCACCTGCCTTGCCCCTAGTCTGACTTCATCCTTGTAGCAGTGTCAGGCACATCCAACACCATTAGGGGTCCAGAATCTAATGGTAAGTGTCCTAGTAGACGTGACCATTTTCAAGTTATTGATTACAGGTGGCCTAGCATTGCATTATACGCTAAAGGACAGTTGATGATTAGAAAATTTGCCAGGATGGTTCCTGAGTCTCCAAGAGTAATTAGAATCCTAATCTGCCATATCAGTATCGTTGTGTCTCTAGTGAACCATAAAAGGGCTTTAGAGAAGGCTCCAGTTGGCCTATGCTAAGACCCATCTATTCAAAACATCTCTTGTACATTATATTCACTAAGCTACCTGTATCGATCATAATCCTTCGTACCCTAGTGTCACCAATTCTGGCCTAGATAACCAATGTGTCGTTATGGGATGAATGTACTCCACATGTGTCTTCATCTATAAAGGTGATACTTGTTGGGATTTCGTCAGCAAACACAGTGAAAATTTAATTTTTTCGAAACCCAGCCATGGATCCATGTGTAGAATATAAACTAGTTGGTCTATAAAATTACCTTATTCCATTGTGTTTATTATGGATTGCAGTAACATAGGTCACGACTCCTTATGGTGTTGTGGTTTGATCCAAAAAACAACAACACGGTTGGTGAATCCTTCGTCTCCATGATGTTGTAGCTTGATGCAAGGTTGCGGGATGATCCAGAATCATGAACAAAAAAGGTGCAGTTGATGCAGAATCATAAACACAGAATAGCATATTTGTGTCTCTATGGTATCCACATGTGAGCAAAACAAAACTTCGATTATACGAATAAAACTACCTCACACTTTACATCTCTACTAGGAAACGTCTCTCTCTATATTAGGATCTCTTAATGGTTTTTCAATGCAAAGAAAACTGTTTTCTTCTTATTATATTTGGCTACCTCTCTTTCGATGTATGTGATGCCTCACTAACCCTCTTGATGTTATCTTCATAACTCTAGGGTTTTAGTGAGAAAAGACCTAGGCCCAGTCTAACTGAAAGTCCTAGTCCAAGCCCAACTGAGAGTCCTCGTTTAATAGAAAGTGTAGAAAGGCTTTTGGGATGAAGTTATTAAATTAGTCTAACTAACTTTAATAATTAAGCCCAATGTAATAAAATCCAATATTATATCATCATGGGCCATATTCAAAGGATTTCTTAATCTAATTAAGAATCCTATTTATATTACATTAATTCCAATTCTGTTTCACTCTTTGGTGCAACCCTATAGGTTCCTATTATGTTGGCAATGATGCCAAAAAGAATCTAATTCTAGCATCAAAGACAGTGAGTGGTATCTAGCAATACATCACTGCCACCTAAGTAATAAGAATGTCGGTGATTCGACATACCTAAATAGTGACCAATAACCCATGTATCTTAGTCCCTTTTGTTTGAAT
>JANHAO010014286.1:0-15403 GCA_026873985.1 Saraca asoca | reverse complement strand
CTAATTATATATGAATAATTAAATAATTATTTACTACTTATATATTTTATATATTTTACCAAGACATTAAAATATATCTATCCATCTGGGTTATATATTTCATGTGTATATGCATATATTAAAAAGACAAATCAATTAATGCAATGGCCAAGACATATGCATGCAGATCAACCATTATTAATCTATGTAACCAGAATAATTCAAGAGTTTATATTGATGCTTCTTCTTATTATTAAATGAAATGCCTCCTATTATGTATTTGTAATTCTTTAGTTTCATTTAAATCTATGCATGTAGCACAATGTTGGTGGTGAAGGAGCAAATCAAAGTAATGATGACGTACTGGATATAGGTGCTGATGATGAGAATCTTCAATGAATATAATTTTCAATTTGATTTTTCATTAAGTTGTTGAACTTAGAGTTAATACTTTGGATTTATTTCTTCAAATTTGGGACAAATTAATTGATGTATTGACTATTGGAGTAATTGAATTTTTTTTTTTATGGAATGGATATGATGTATTGACTATGGATGTTACAATAACTAACTTTCAGACTATGAATCGATTCAGGAGGTAGTTACTACTTATGAATTCATTCATGAATCAATTCATCTATAAATATCATCAAGATTGTCATGACTGAATTGATTCACACTATTATGTGAATAGTTCATAAATCGACTAGGTAATCGATTCACAAAAATTCTTAACCTTCGGTAAAAAATTTTTCAAAACAATTCTTTATGAATCGATTCAGGAATCCATTCATATTCAGTTTCATAGGATTTTCACAGTAAAAAAATTGTTGCCTATTATATAGCAAGGTGTTGTTTATTTATGAAAAAAATAGTTGCTTATTATATATGACAGCGGTTGATAAGTATTGTTTATTTATAACATAAAATTGTTTCCTATTATATATGACAATAGTTGAAAAGTGTTGCTTTTTATTCATTTGACAACACCTAATAAGCATTGCCTATTTCGGCTATAGCCCGCAATCATTGCTAACTAAAACCAAAAAAATCATTGCCTATAATTGAATAATAGGCAATCGTTTTTTTTTATTTGTTATCGGAAACCCTAGAAAAATCGTTGTCTAAAAGAATAGGTAACACTTGATAAAACTTTAGTAAAAAACTATTGCCTATTATATTTGATAATAGTTGATAAGTGTTGTTTATTTATAAAAAAAAAAAATCATTGCCAATTATATATGACAATAGTTGATAAGTGTTGCTTTTTATTCAAATGACAACACTTAATAAGTGTTGCCTATTTCAGCAATAATCCACAACCATTGCCAAATAAAAAAAAATCATTGCCTATAATTGAATAACAAGCAATGATTTTTTTATTTGTTGTCAGACACCACAAAAAAACCGTTGCGTAAAAAAATATACAATGCTTGATAAGACCATAGTAAAAAACTGTTGCCTATTCTAGGAGCAACAGTTTTCATATTTTATGCAAAGATTTTTTCGTGTTGCTAAATACCAAAAATGTTGTAGTGATTAGTCAATGGTATGCCAGTAGACTTTTAACTACTTTTCCCTAAGCATGATACCTACTATCCAAAATATCCCTATTTCATCTCAAGGAATCCCAAGTTAGTTGACCTCGACTTGTTAGCACTAAGGTTTAACATCATAAGTTTTGACAATGGCAAATGAGTACTACAATAACAATGTATGTTCTTGTGTTAAAGTGTTATATCTTTTAGAATCATTAATAGGCATGTTACGCTATAGTTGATAAATAAGAATGATGATGATAATGCATACTCATGTAATAACTTGTTTTATTTTACATTTATGAATTATCCATATCAATATCCTTAAATATTAAATTGGATTAACTATATAGCTTACAAAATTTATGTAAATTATAGGATTGTCCAAAGAAAGAAAAGTGAGCATTGAAGTAAAGCAATAGAAAATCTTGTCATGCTTAACTCAATAAGGAATAAGGAATAAAGACAATAAATAAGAGATGTTTCAAGTATTAAAGAATTGAAAGATTGAAACTTTAGAAGCTTGGAAACAACAAGAAAAGCATAAGGATTTCAATAGGTATAGTTTGTTCTTTTAGGCTTAGACATTCTTATAAAATAGAGTTTTTCATGATATGGAGCTTAAACATGTTTTTTAAATTCTTATCTAGCTCAAAATATTTTAAAAAGATAACCTACAATTATGATTTTATAAGATAGCCTTTGTCACACAATGAAAATAATTGAGATATGAATTTCGGTCTTTTCAATTTTAAGTAGATAGAACATTTTAAACTTGAAAATAAAGGAAAGAGTGCATAAAGAATTACTGAAATTAACAAGACAATACTGCAAGTTTTAAAATACAAAGAAATTGGTGAGAAAAATTCAAATTAAAGCTTCTATTTGATAATGACAACACATTACAAATCTAAAGTAACCAGAAGTTCATATAGAGACGCATTATCAAGTCGTCCATACAAAGCTGTTAATTAAGTCAAATATTGTTGTCAGTAGAGTGGCTGATTACATATTTAAATAAAGTTCACAGACCATCATAAACAAGAAGTCCATCACTAGATTAGAAGATAACGCCCCATATGTCATTTAGGATGTATAAATTTATTATCAACGTGGGAAGCAGTAAACAATTCTTAAAGAAACGAAGGATTATCTACATATGTGATTATAATTAGATCATCATGCATACATGCATATGATAATATAATTAAAGTGTGTCTTCAAAGCTAGCATCTTCATGTAATTACGACAACCGTGTGTAAATTATTTTCTATTCAAAAATTTACAAACAATATCTAACTTTATTCCTTTTTTCATTTGTTTAAGATATTCAACTTTATTTTTAATTTAAAAAAAAGTTTTTATTTCAAGAAAAAAAAATAAGACACAAGTTTGTAGAGTTTACAATTACGTGTGGGATACACCTACAGCTTTTATCACTACCTTTCTCTTGCTTTAGAATTAAATGGAATTTATGCATTTAGTGTGGTTTAGCAGTTTAAAAACAGACCAACCATATGCACTTTTATTCTACAAAGGACTTATTAGAATATTGGGAAAAAAAATCAACTATCATTGACTCTTCTATTAAAGTCTAAGGTTGTGTTTCCACAGAGAATTTTGAAAATGTAAGGAATTCCAATCCCAATCCTTTCAAATCCTTACATTTGTAAATTTTCTTTTTTGAATAATTATTTTTATTTGAGAATTTTCTTATAAAATATTTCAAAGTATATATTCTTATGGTAAACAATATACTAAAATAGAATAAAAATGACAAGATTAAGTTTGTACCAATTCAAATTGAGATCATGTTACTAAAAAAAATAAATGGTAAAAATTAAATGATTAAACGAACTATTTATATCTCAAGCCGTCAATTTATTAATTCCAAATTTTCAAATTGGTTGAGTGCTTGAGTTGCTAAAAACCGGAAAATGAGGTCAAGGTTAAATAGACTTATGGGTAGAAACAATAAAATATATCAATGTAAGTAGATTTGTAGCTAATAATAATAATGAAAGACTTATGGCCAGAAACAAGCCGACGGGCATCAAATTATTTAAATTCAAGCTTTTCTTCTCACTTACATTAGATATCAAGCAAATGATGGATGAAATTCTCCAACAAGTGAGGATGATCGGTGAAGTTAAGCAAAAATGTAAAGTCACTTATAAACATAGCAAAGTTAGTTGCACATGATGAAAGTGGTCCACCAAGCATACTCCGATGGTCAAGTTAGTATTTCAACAGAGTTTCAGTAGATTTGTAGAAGATGATTTGAAGAAGAAAAGTACCTCAGTATATGTAAGTGTTGATTGTGTCAATTAGCATGCTCTTGGGTGAATGAGATGCTACCGCATGTCTATAACGTATTGGTAGTGTTAGCAAGAATCTCGTTAATCAATTGCTGGTATCACATTGTTCATGCGGCTTGATCACACATTTTGTCACATGTTAGTTAAGTGGCTAGCTCTCGAAGTTCTCAACTGATTAAGTTTCATACCCTAGGTCATTTGACAAAGTGTGAAAAAGGTCAATCAGCCTAGATTAAGTTGTGTCGAATGCTAATTTTCCACTTAGCCCCATTCGATCGAACATTGGTAGAGCCCAGAGACTACAAGCTATTTTAGGTTATGTTATTTGCTTCTTTCCCCTTTGGCAGGAGATGTGATTGGCTTGCCTAGCCACATTTCGGTTTCCCAAGCCAACCTCCATTCATGCTGTCAATAATGATGGTTTGGCATCTCAAGAGGCCTTAAGACTTGCAGTGATCACATCGGTGGCATGGATCATCATCTAGGCCATTTATTTTGTTGTCGCTTACTGTTGGATCTTCTTTACTTTGCCTGTAACAACCCTATCAACCCTTCTAAGGCCACTTTTTGGCTTTCTCATTCTTAACCCAAACTTTGCTATTGCTAGTCTTGGTTTCTTTCTCCAATGCTGCTCTCCTAGGCACCGCTTCGCCATTATAGCTCCTTGTAGGTAACCTTTTGTCTCTACCTCTATGGTATTTTACTTTACATTTCTGTGCTCTTTTCTAAAATGTGTTGATTGTAATGTCCTCTTCACAATGGTTATGCCCTGCACAAACCAACCCCTTCTCGGTCTACATTGGAGAGACCGATGCTGAGCCCTAAATGCGATTTTTTCTTTATCTAGACTCCTTTCTTTTTCCCCTTTTTTTCTCTTTTCTTTTTATTGATGCCTTCAATTATTGTCCAATCATCTTTCTTCGACCATCTTTCCTTTGGTATTTGTTTGTTCTAATTATGCTTTATTTTCTTTGAAGGTGACTTTCATCATTGTGTTTCTCCTTTTCATGTCCAATAGACTAAGTGACCCAATTAACTTATCATCAAACTCTGACTCTTCGTCTGACCTCGAGGAGTGTAAACTTGAAAACATCATGTACTATTTTGCTCTATCTCTTCATACAATAATAGTTGATCAGTCTTGCAATGAGCATGGAAATTAATGAGCTCATTTGGTCGATGTTGCACCAGATGGCCTATGGGATGTGTATCCAGATGTTAAATGAATAGCCGCTTGCCCTAAATGGCAAGATCTTGATGTGATCCAAGAGCTAGAGAAAGTCCATATTCAAAGTGAGTATATTGAAGGGATTATCTTTGAGCCTGCTCAAGAGGATGAATAGGTATGCAACTATGACATCTTATATTTCTTGATGTTTTATAAGGATGTAGTTGATCACCTTCACGTTTGCTTCCTTTTTCTACTTTTCAAAAGAATATCCTATAGGCTATAAATGTCTACCCTTCACAGTTGACTTGGAATGCCTAGGCCTTCCTCCTTTGCTTCGAAGTTCTAAACATTCGGCTTCCACTTACTCTTATAATAGAATCGTTCATTTTCTTTTTCATGTATTCCCAACAGAAAGTTGGTGGTTGGGTGCACTTTCTTCAATGCCCTAACTGGGTTTTTACAAAGAACATGTTCACTAGCGTTCACACCTGGAAGCACTCTTTCTTTAAGGTTCAATTGACAAAGGTGTTCCATCTTTTTTTCCTTCAAGATGAAAAGCCCCTTTATCCTATGAAATGGACCAAGCCTACCAAACCATCTCGTGGATGCTTTTTTGAAGATTTCTCAGTTGAAGACTAAGATTTTGTCATTTAGTTGCTAGCGTTAGGATCGTTTGACACCTAATTCATACTTTGTATGTGTCTTTCTCTCATTTTTACCATAATTCTTTAACTTCATCTTCCTAACCTCTATATTTATTATTTATAGATTGTTGGTTAAACAATGAAGCGATAGAGATCCATCATTCAAAGATGGACATCAAGCATATAGATGAAATTCATGCTCAGGCCCTGGCTAAGGAGAAGCCCACAGTGTTTCTAACTGCTCAGCTTGAATTAGCACCGCCTGCTAATGTAACTTGTGGCTCTACCCTCTCTAATTGACTTAAGGTTGCTTCTGCATAGAGTAAAACATTGTCAATAAGAAAGTAACAGACTTCCTCTAAGGAATCAAGCAAGGGCAAAGAAGATAGCTTCTTAGAGGCCTTTGCCCTATCTGTTAAGAAAATCAAAGTGGGAATCTGGGAGGAGTTAGAACCAATCAAAGCCCTTAAGTGAGAAAGCCTATCATTCGACATTGTGGACAACCTGTGGTACAAGAACACTAACTATGGTGCCTTCCTATACAATCATCTACTTTTCTTGTCGATAAAGATCGTACGGAAAAGTTCTTGTTAGACCACAGGCTTTTATGCCTTCTAAAGTCTTTCACTGCCCAGATTGTTTGTTCAACCACCACTATTCTAGCCACAGCACCCTCCTTTGCTAGAAGTGAGAAAGAATTGGCAAAAACTGACCCCAAGGCCATGGAGGAGTTTAAAAATAATTTAGAGGCCAAATCAAAGGAGGTGGCTGAGCGAGATCATAGCATCTCTTACTTAACCAACCGTGTTGCTAAGCTTGTAAAAAAGTGAGATGCTTTGCTTCAAAAGGCTAAAAGCATGGATGCCTTGCATCAAAGGAATGAAAGTTTGGTGAAGAAGCTAGGAGCTAAGTGGCAAACTAAGAAGAATAATGAAACAACTTTCGAAAAAAGGCTCCAAGAAGTCATGAAGGAGGCTAAAGATTTGACCTTTGCCTTACTTCACTTCGGGTTTGGAGAGGCCATATGCCAAATTCAACATTTTAACCCTAGTGTGACACTCAACTTAATGAAGATCAATCGAAACAAGACTTTGGATGAGATTCTATAAGGCTCGCCCAAAGAGTAGGCTGACTGGGGTGTCTTTAGTGGCATTTGCTTGGTCCACTTTATTGTTACCTCGCTACTACCATTGTTATTGTTTTTTTTTCCTTATTTTATATAAAAAATAGGCCAAATAGCCATATCAATGAACTTACTGTGCTTGTACACCACTTCTTTAAATTCTTTCTGTGTATTACTTGCTTACTTCTTAAATTACCCTTGTATAACACTTTTATATGCATCTTTTCCCCTTAATCCTTTTCTTTGCTTTCCCAAATGAATACATTATCCTAGCATCAACACCCTTCCTATTCAAACAAGTCTCCAACAGGCTACTTATTACTTTATTGTTGCCTTCTCACACCTCTAACGAGCTCGTATTACCTTTCTTTTGTAAACTCTTTTGCTATTGCAACTTCAACCTTGATTTTTACTCCTCATAGAGGGGAATCTATTTAGTCATTTCTTGGCATTAATATGCTAACTGACCTATTTAGAAAACTTCTTTTCCAAGGCAATTGAGGTCACTTGGGGATTTCTTTTTTCAAGAGCCCTTGAGATTCCCCAAAGATTTTCTTTCTCAAGGTGCCTTGGAACTTGGGAGAGCCATCATCTCACCTTTACCATTCTTTTGGATCCCTTATGGTCCTCAAATCATCCAACAACCCTCTATAAAAGCCAAGTAGGATTTCTCGGTGATGCCTATCATGCTTCACCCTAGCACGCCCTCATTGCTTTTGGTTGCCTTTCTTTTCTTCGGTGTCCCTTCCTGGCTTTTAAAGTCTTTTTTCTATTTGGCGAGTTTTTTTTACACTGTCTTGTGTGTTTCTAGCCTTTGTATTTCATTTTCTCCTTCCAAAAACTCTGGGAATGGAGGTTATCTTTTTTATGATTGTGTTTTTCACATCTCTGTTATTTTTCCCAGATTTATCAAAAAAATCAATATGTTGATTGTGTACTTCATTTACAGATTATCAACTGACCCAACTCAACATTTAAAGATAGATTCAAAGTGATCAGAAAAGACCCATACCTAAACTCAATCTCAATAGAAATCTTCTGCCCCATCAATCGCTCAAACCAAATTAGTGCCCGAGGTGATTATTATAGATAACTCTTCTCCTAACCAGGTTGAGTCTCCTTTTGATCGTCCCTAGTGTTACCTTTGCCTAAGTAAAAGGCTCTAGAGGAGAATTTAGCTAAGGTCTAGAAGAGCAGCTCTTTTACTAACGCAGATGATGAACACTAGGCTTTTTTGTGCGACTTTTCCAAGTATGACGACGGGAATAAGCCTCAAGAGCAAATCTTTGAAGAGCTAATGAAGGATCAAAATTTCATATGAACTTCCTTATGGCTTGTTCTTGTTGTCCTTTTATGTAAAGAATAGGCTAAATGCGGTTCCTAATTTTTGCATTTTCTTTCGTGTCTAGTATTGTCATGCCTCCAACAGGCTTTGTGATCTTTACTAAACCACTGAACTAGTAAATTTCTATCAGCCTTTAATTAGCTTGTTTTATATTCATTCAAATGTCATCCTATGGGAAATTGTTTGACAACATTGTAGGACTTGCTTAAACATTTGTTTGTTGTAAAGGATCTGCTTGGTCTTTCAATTGTGCCAAAGGATCTGCTCGGGCCTTTCATTATGCTGAGGGATCTACTCAGGCTTTATTTGTACTAAGGGATTTGCTCAAATTTAAATGTGCTGAGGGATCTACTTGGGCGTCATTTATACCAAGGGATCTACTTGGATTTTAATTGTGCTGAGGGATCTGTTTGGATTTCAATTGTGCTAAGGGATCTGCTCGATTTGCTTGAGCTTTTGAAATATAGATGATGTAATTGGCATTTTCATTTCACTATCTTGGATACACAGTTAGACCTATATGTAATATTTCCTCATGTGTTGCATTCCATGTTCAGGGAATAGGCTTCCTTTGAATAGTTTCTAGATGGTAGGCTTTATTGAAGAGACTTTCTTGAATGGCACCTCTGACATAACTGTTTGTTTTCCTTCATTTTGTACTTTCAATGATTTATTTATTCTTCACAAGACTAAATCTTCCTTAACAAATGTCTTATTCTTGACTCTTTTGTTTATGATCTTGGTGATTTTTACTTTATTTCGCTTATTTCAAAGATGAGTCATTTCTCTTGTCCTGACCAGCATGTTTAGTTCCTCTCTTCTTCTTTCTTTATTCTTTTACTTCTCATACTACTTCCTTCACTTGGATCATCGTTCGAGTTCTATTGGGAGCATGGTCTCGCTCTCATATGTAAGTATAAAAGGTGTCTCCCTAGTAGCTGAACTCACAGTCATTCTATAGGACCATAAGACATTTGGTAATTCCTCAACCTATCTGCCTTTGGCTTCATCCAACATTTTACGTAACCCTTCAAGGATGATCCTGTTCGCTAGCTCAGCTTGCCCATTTGATTGGGGGTACTCGACAAAAGTGAACTTTTATTTGATCTCCAACCTTCATTTTGAGACGTGTGAGATTTATACTATCATAATAGATGCAAAAATGTGAATATATCTTAGGCAGAAATCTTGGAAGTCACTGCTAGTGAATTGTTTTCTGTTATCAGATATAATTATTGTGGAAGACCATACCTGCAAATGACGTTTTTCCAAACAAACTTTTGCACATTATTTGAAATCATGGTTATGAGGGGTTTTACCTCTATCCATTTAGTAAAGTAATCCACCACCACCGCCATTACATACTTTAACTCACCATGAGCAACTGGGAAAGGCCCTAGTAGAAAATTCTTGAAAGATAATTCAAAAAATCAAAATAATAAAAGAGCTAATAAACATATTATATGAAATTCCTAAATAAAATCTTTTAAATAGAGTGACATATAGTACTAACCAGTGCTTATTGCATGAAAGAGGAGTAATGACGATAACAATGTCAAGATAAGTGGCAACAGTGCTGGCAAGGGAGAAAACCTATGATTGATTAAGCGAAACAATAGTGGCCATGGCAAGAGGAGAAGGGACCACGATAGATGAAGCAGTTTTAGAATAAATCTTGAGGTAAGAGTAGAAAATATTTTAAAATTTGCTTAATTAGTGGGATTTTAAATCCTTTATTTTATAGCAATCAAATGCTTGATTGAAATTTCCAATATTTTTCAAATTCTTGGCTTTTTGCATCCAAATGGGTTATTTGCTTATATGGTATTTTATAGGCTTTAAACAATTGCATTACCTGGTTAAAATGTTGTATCCAAACACATTGTAAGGCAAATTTGAACTTGGAGAACAAGTAGGACATGCATTAGCAATAATATCATCTTTAGGAATAAACTACTATAAATATCTTTCGAAACCCAGAGAGATCTCAGTCAGCCAAACAATCTGCAGATAACGTATTATACCAAATTGATTACTTTGTATTTTAATGCAAATAGAGGACAAATATGTACTTCTATTAGATTTTTGCCAAGCTCTTGTAGAATGAGGGTGAAAATTGCTTTGATTGAGAAGGGCATCAAATATGAATCTAGGCAAGAAGAATTCCAAGCTAAAACCTCACTGCTTTTAGAGATGAACCCAATTCACAAAATGATACCAATTTTGATTTATAATGGGAAACCCATTTCTGAATCACTTAACCTAGTTTAATACATTGATGAGGTTTGGAACCAAAAATCCTGTTTGCTTCCCTTTGATGCTTACCAGAGATCTCAAGCCAGAGTGTCTAATGATTTTTATTTATATTTTGAGTGGATAGTGTTTTATACTATATGTACGAGAGTCTTTTACATTCTTATATTTCGAGTTAGCATTTATACCCATGCTATGCATGAATATATATGGTCAGAGCTTCATTTCATTTGCTAACATAATAGTTAAATTATTTTATAAATAAAAATAGCTATAGATTTATTTTTTTATATAAGTTAAAAATACACATAACTCCTTATTTTATTTCATGTGTCAAAAATTCTCTATCATTTAAAAATAAGTGATTTAATGTTTAAACTTCAAAAATTTTGTATCACATTATACACTTCTTTGGTAGAGTGAAAATATTTTTTCTGATTTTTATTTTTATTTTTTTTATAAATTTTGCTTAGTTGATATTATCCTTCATCCCGTGAGATGTATAATGTTAAATGATATTTTATATATAAAAGAGAAAAATCATATAAGATTATATTATACAATTTATGCGTCGAACACATAATAAGGCTTAGCTATTTAACTTATCTTAGACTATAAGATCTTATACAATCCACCAAACAAACCTTACATGTTACAAATTAACAACAAGTATAATTTATATATCAAATCACCAAGTTGAATCCAAATTATCTATATCAACAATTAGCTTATAATGTTTAAAAATTCACATGATTGAAAGTGGCTAGATTTTCTTAGTAATTTATCATGGCTAAAGAATAGGAAGCCGTTAAAGCCATTATTGTATTCCTACAACAAGATCATGCTTTGCAAACATGCACAAAGAGTGGCGGCTAATCTTCAAACTTTGTTAGCTCAAGTGATCACTGAAAAGTATGGTAAAGATGATATTGTAGAAGTCTTTCAGGCCAAATCCAATCCTTTTTGGTGATGGAAATGAGTTATTAGTGCCTCAAATATTATTAAAAATAATTTAAAGTGGCAAGTTGGAGATGGGCACAAGATCAGGCTAAGAAGCAAATACTAGATACTAATTGCTGGTTCTCTTTTAGAAAATCAATTAGTAGCTAAGGATCTCATGGACCAAAGAACTGGTAAATGGTGTGCCAATCAAAATATCCCTACATCATCTCAAGGAACCCCAGATTAGCTAACCTGGACTTGTTAGCACCAAGGTTTAACGTGTTGAATTTTGATAATAGAAAATGAGTAATACAATAGCAATATATGTTCTTGTGCTAAAGTGTTATATGTTGTAGAATTATTAATAGGCATGCTATGCTATAGTTGTTAAATAAGAATGATAATGATAATGTATGTTCTTGTGATAATTTGTTTTATTTTACATATATGAATTATGTATATCAAAATCCTTAAATATTAGACTAGATTAACTATATGGCTTGCAAAGTTTATGTAAATTGTAGGACTGTCCAAAAAAAGAAAAGTGAGCATTGAAGTAAAGCAATGGATGCTCAAATCAAAAAGGAATAAGGAATAAAGACAGGAAATAAGAGATGCTTCAAGTATTGAAGAATTGAAAAATTGAAACTTTAGAAGCTTGGAAGCATCAAGAAAAGCCTAAAGACTTCATTGGGTATAGTTTGTCCTTTTAGGTTTAGACATTCTTGTAAAATAGAGTCTTTTGTGATATGAAGCTTCAACATGGTTTTTAAATTCTTATCTAGATCAAAATATTTTAAAAAGATAGCCCATAATTATAATTTTATAAGACAGCCTTGTGACACGTAAAACATAAATGAGATATGAATTTTGGTCTTTTCAGTTTTGAACTATTGATTTAATTGTGAACTTTGTTTCATATGAAAATAGACTCAAAGAGCTTTCTATAGACTAGTCATTTGTTTAAAATGACTAAGAAATGAAAAAGTTATAACCTTTTTGCAATGAATCTAAAAATCAGGTTTTCATAATCTAGTATTGGCCTTTGCTCATTGTTTTTTTTTTATATCTCAAAAATATTAACTATATGAGCATGAAATCAAATCCATTTGAACGTAAACTCAAATAGATTTCCAACAATATGTCATTGCTTAAAATAGCTTGAAACAAAGAAGTTATGATGTTTTAAATTTGAGTCCATAATCATGTCTTCTAGAATCGATTCCAGAATCAATTCTTGCCAAATAGAAAGTTAGCATTTTAGCTGGAATCAGTTCCTAGCTCTAGAATTCATGAGATCAATTCTAAAATCAATTCCTCTATTTTGGTTTGAGTTATAATGGTTAGTTCTCATTTAAAAGTGTCCCAAATAGCTATAGACATATGGGCTTTTTATATAAGCTAAAAATCATAAAATACAACTTATAGAAGCGCTAAGCTTCATGCTTTAACATGTATTTCTCATTCTTTCATCAAAATCAACATTTGAGCTCTTCATTGTGAAATTCTTCTATTATAGGTGCTTCATTTGTTTTATTTAACCTTTGTAAAGTTTGCTTGAATTGTCTATCATCTAAAATTTTCTTATAAGTGATAAAGAGTGAGGAATCCTTTTGGATTTATAAAAAGGGTGAAGTATCCCTTGTAAAAAAGAATATTTGCTTGAGAAAGATCAAGGATTTGTAGAGGCTTCTTCAAGTAACCAATTCAAACTTGAAAGGATGGTGGAGAAGTAGACACAAGCTTGTAAAGCTTGGAGTGTAGATGTATAACTTGGAGCAGATCTTTAGAGAGGAACCACTATAAATTCTTGTGTTTAATCTCTCTACCCTTATTTTATTTGCAATTGATAATATGCTCTATTTTTGTTAACAAAATTTGTTAGATATATTTTACTTTAATGTTTATCTTTTTGCTTGGATATTTGAATGATTGAAAGAGATATCTATCCATGCATGTGCTTCTTGATACCTTGCTTATGTGTAGTTGAATGAGTTACTTTACACTAGTTCTTTAATTTGTTATATCTTGTGTGCAAACATCTTCAATGGATTATCTTGGATTGTTGGAATTGAAATAATCTTTAAGGCTTCCTAAAATCAAGAATTTTTCAATGAGAATTTTTAAAATTATGAAAGTTTTGAAAACACTCAATTCACCCCTCTTGGGTGTAGGTTTCCTTATCCTACAAGATTGAATCCTCAACTAGAGTTTACTTAGTCAAAGAGGTTACCAACTTCTTGCTAAAATGTCTAAGGTATAGTTAGATTTTCCTGAGGCTACATTATGGAAATTACCTTTGACTTCAAGAGTTATTATCTTTTTATGGAAGCTATCCAATTATTAGTTGTCTTCCTACAACAAATTTTCTACCTACTCTCCATGTAGTGTGAATTTTGAAGTGTCCAACACCTCTTCATTAACTGAAGCTTTGCTTGAGCCTTATAGTTTGCAACCCCTTATCAATTAGGCTAGATCATCTATAACTTCCTAATATGGTTCACTAGATGAAGGTTTCCCTGCAAGCGACTATATCTCATAATGAGATCATTTAGGTGATCATTTGTCTTATAGCTCTAACAATGTACACAATCTAGTTTTATAGAAACAAAGAGATTTTCCAGGGTGACCCTTCTTCAATTGAGATGGCTTTTAGGAATTGGGATTATTTCATTCAATAATCAAAGCTTAGTGATAGTTGTCAAGACCAGTAAAAATAATGTTGAACTACCTAAGCTTATAGCTAGGGTGAATTCAAGTTGAATCCACATAGACTAATGATCAATTTCTATGTATTTATAATGTGAAATAGGGGGTTGAATATCTAATTAGAATTAAAGATTTTAACAAATTTCTTAAAAGCAAGCAAACAAAATCCAAAATAAAATAAAATTAAATGGAGAAAAGTTTCAATCCAAAGGACTCTTACAACCAATTCTGTGACTAATCCTTGACACTATTATTTCATTCTCTCATTAATCACTTGGCTGACAAATTAATTAAGCCTAACACCTAATTAATTCTTATTAAATTTCTTACTAAATTAGCCAACCAAGCCCAATACCTTAACCAATTCACCAATAGCATTAAGAGATTAAAAATGCCAAAACTAATTAATTAATTTATCCCAAAATAAAATCAACTAATTACCCCCAATTCCCTAGGAAAATTGACTTGTCCCAACAACAATGCGAAACCTTATTGTTACTCTAACCAAATAGCCATAAACAACAACAAATTGCTTATGGAAATTCAGCTAGTTGTAAATCGCAACGAACAATCAATTAATAAGCCTTACTAACAATTATCCAAAGTAATTATAAGTATTAAAATAGGGAATCAAGAGAATCAACTTGGGAATAAATTGATAATAAAAGCAAGTCTCACAATCAATAAAAGAATTGATGTAAAATTTTCCTTAGATTGAAATGGAAGTTTAATTACACATTAATGCAAAAATAAAATAAAAAATAAATGAAAAGAAGAAACCTAATTGGGGCTAGAGTCTTGCCCTAGTAGAGCCCCTCTCCCTTCACCAAATTAGGGACAATGTAAAATGAATCTAAGAGTTATTACAAATGTGCCTCAATTAAGCATTTACGGAGCTCACTGAATTGCCTCTTGATTGGGCTACTACTTACCCCCTGTTTGGTTAGGCGAAATGGAGAAGGGAATGGAGTGGGAATGCCACTTTCCCCTTGTTTGGTTTAGAGGAATGCAGGAACAAACATTTCCTATGAGAAAGACTTTTCCCTTGTTTAATAGAATTCTCATTCCATTTTGAAACTAAAGAATGGGAAATCCATTGGCTCCCATTCAAAAATGCATCCCCATTTTGACGTTCTCACTAATTAATATAAAATTATGTTATTTAATATTAATTAATATTTTATATTAAATTAATATTTTTCATATTTTTAATTAATTTATATAAAATTATGTAAAATTAATAATTTAATTTAATATTAATTAATTTAATATTTTATATAAATAATTATATTAATTAATATATGAAATAATTAATATAATTATTTATATAAAATTAAGTAAAATAATTAATTATATATATTATTTTATATAATATTATTTT